>BOSO01008644.1:0-54783 GCA_018403395.1 Gorsachius goisagi | reverse complement strand
TGTAACACTTTGCTATATATAAATGGACAAGCTGCCGTGTTGCGGTGCGCACGACTTTGGTGGGACTACCCCCCGTGCTGCCCAGCGCTGAATAAACATACCTACTTTACAATCTTACAGATTGTGGAGTCTGTTTTCCGCACGTCAACCCTGTACGTTTATGTCTGGCAGCTCCTACAACTTTCCTGTGTGGCAGTTTTTTTGTTTGTTTGTTTTTAAAGCTTAGCTAAGGTAAGGATCTGGTGTGAAAGAAAATAGAAAGGTAATGCTGATTTTAGCACAACTCCCATATACTCTATTCCTGGATTTTCAGTTTGCTTCACGTAGCAGCAGATGGTCTGTCTATTGTTTCATTATTCTGCTGGGAGTCTGACCCTCTATAGTGGGTGTGTGCTTTAGCAAGAGAAGGACAACTAAAATAAGTCTTTTTGTAATGGATGCAACTCAATTTATTAAACTGTGCTGATGAACTCAAAAATTCTAGCTCTAAAGATTTGTTTTTATTTAAATGCTTAATAAGCTCTATCAATGAAGTGGTTTGGTTTTTTGGTTGTTTTTTTTTTTAACTATCAAGGGTAGTTTTGATTCAAAAGGATTGTTCACTGTCATAAGTGCTGTTTTGTGAAGTGGCATAATTTTACCATATGCCTTGGGTTTCGTTTGAGATACTATGAATAAGCAGGATGAGTGCTTTCAAAGAGGCATTCCTGCTGTCCCACATCAACCATGTGGGCTTTCAGTTAAGCTTCCCAGGAAGACAGCAACATATGTGTACACAATGTGTGTATTATATTGGCGCCCACTCACAGTGTTAAAGATGTGTCAGCATTTCCAGAATAATTCCCTATTTTAAGAGCCTTGTTTTAGCCTGTGTATGAAAGTTGTCTCTGTGCTGGAACTTTACACACAGTCTCAGCCATTGTAGTTTTCAAGTGTGAATTTTTGCCAGGTGAATATAAGCTGAATTAAATTAATGTATGCAAATTGAATGGAAGATCTCTAGAGGCATGGTGTCACGGTAGACTCTTCTCACTTTTTAACTCTGAAGCAGCACCTTATTAAGTGAACTGAAGCTATAGCAGATGCCACTATTTTTGAACAATTGGAAGAGATTTTTAGTATAACAAGGTGGCTTTGCGCTTGATCTTGTGACTGTTGCCTAGCTGAAAAAGCGATGATGTTTTTCTAATAATTTTGTTTGAGTATGAAGAACTTCCAGTTTCACTGAATTGCTTTTGGCTGATTGAGGTTCTTCCGATCATTGTAACAGTCTAGAATTAATTGATGATCTTCCTTACATGTCAAATTAGTCTCTTTTTTTTTTTTTCTTTAAATATACTGAGAAATGGGGTAAGTCTGTGTTGGGTTTCCTTGTATTTAAACTGTATTCCCCCAAGTTGCAACATTTTCTTGATAGAAGCCTTTCTCTCATACAGAAGCCATCTTGTTTAATACACGCAGCAGGGCAAACTGTGTGGCAGGACATGCTGATTCTGTAATATGTGGGTGGCTGTGTAGAAGCAGAGTTTAGATTGGATTTTGAAATTGCCAGACTTCTAACATTTAGTTTGTCTTTTAACGATACCTTCTGCTATAGTTTCAAAAACTACATCCCATAACCAAAATGCTGTAATCTTATAAGCCTGGGATTTACCCATATGTCATTATAATTGCTGAACAGGAGTTTTACTTTGCATGAATATGATTTCAGCCCTGTTTGGTTGAATGCAATCTAAAATCCTCCATGTGAATGGCAAATGGTTTTGTAAGTAGGCCTGTGTTTGAGCAACAACAGGCCAACTAGACAAGCCTGCAGTTTGAAGATAAGCAAATCAAGGTTCTGCTGTGTTTTGAAATCAGAGTTGAGAACCGACACCCCTGGAAAAAGCTCCTCTGTACATCCCTGATGGGAAAGGTGGGCAAGCAGGACATTCCTGTAAAAAACATTCTGTTGTGCAGGTCTACTGGTTGTGTTAGGACATCCAGATGGGTGGTCCCATGTTTTTGCGGTGGTAGGTTATCCTTCTAATTATTGTTATATGGAATGAATCCTACTCACGGCTTGTTTGAACCTCTTAAGAGGAGCTAAATGAGCAATATATCAGTTAATTTGCATAGTGACAGCAAATATGCAAATTGCTGACTTTTTGTCCCTTAGGAAACACCAATAAATATTGATACCCGTTGTAAATATCAAATCGACAGCAATGTGAGATTTCCTGTTTCTGTTCTGAACCCTCTGTTAACGTGTTCCCACCAACCACCCGAAAAAAACCCCAAACTTCAGAGCATCTTCTGGAACCTGAAACTTTGACTACAAAGAACAGTGAGCCCAGATGTTGCAAGAACTTAGCCTCCACTGTGAGCTGGAGAGGCTAAATCCTGAAGCAAACAGTACTGTAACCTTTTGGCCCTTTTTGGGGGGTGGGTGGATGTTTCAGGGGAAAGAATGGCCTAGATGATGACCCGGACCTGGACGTAATAAGGTAGTCAGCAGAGCTTATGGCACACTAACGTGTTGGGTATACAATCCAACTACCCTTCTGATTAGATGAATCACTGTAGTCTGAGTTCTTTTTAATGTTAGTCCAAGAAAATTGCGTGGCTATAATGTAGTCTGCAGGTTACTAAGGCGTTAAATCTTGTGTAAAGCTGTAATCTAGAGTGCAATAAATATGCATAGATGGTCAGCAAATACTGTGTTCTGTAGTAAATACCTTTTCAGGAGATGGTCACAAATGTCATTGGAAGACTCTGGTAGTCTGTGTCATAACTTTCTCCATCTTCAAAATGTGATTGTTTACTTAATTTATTCATGTTTGTAAGTGCTTGTATCTTTTTATCACAGATGTCTGACTAAATTCCTCTGTCTGATGCCTGTGCTCGTATTTATATGTTTGCTCTGAATGTTCCACATGAAAGATGGAAGTGACTTGCAGTAACCTCGGACAAAATAAAAATTTCTTCTAGGCCTTTATTCTTTAAGATACCATCTGATAATATTGGAACAGTGATGGATGCATATGCAAGTCTATGAGTGTTTCAAAAGATTCTGAGAGTTTGAGAGTTATGTAAATTCCATATAGATTTGATTCTGCTTAACAAACTGTACTTGATAACATACTGGTTTTGTGTATCCTTCTGGCTTTTTTCATGAAGACCATACATTTTCTGGATTTAATATTTCAAAAATACTTTTTATTTATAACAGCATACTCCATGCTAGTATAACTACTATAACTAGCAGGATGGTAAAATACATGCTCATTATGATAACAAAAAAAAGTTTCAAGTAGCCTTGGATTAGTCATATTTCTTATTTTACTACTACTTTCATTTCTGTATGAGTCCTGCATGCCCTGGAGCTCCCATTGTAGTAGTTCTGCCTCATTTTCATGATTAGCCTTCCCTCCCCACCACAGTGTTGCTAAAATGTCCCCAGGGTTTCTTCTTCCACAAGGCTTGATTCCCCTGTGAATTTAGGATGAATATATGGCCCCCTGGGGAGGAAAAATAATATAGTCAGCAAACACAGCTATCCCTGACTGCAGTGTTATAACAGTTTTACACTGGTACTTGAGATTTTACACACTCTTTAGCTTCTAATGGAGAGAAATAGGTAGTACTAATGCTGTCCCATCAAGGACTATTCAAACAATCACATGCAGTTAAATAGATAGGCTTTCATCTTTGAATAATTAGAATACATTTCTCTTTTGCTAGTCCAGCAAGTGTTCACCAGACCTTCATAGAAAGCTTACTTTATTCTTTCTGATGTCATTAATACTTGAGTGGCAGTTTTATTTGTGTAGTACTTTACCTCTTCAAAGTGATGTTACAAAGGGTAGTTAGATTTTTATGTTCAGAGAGATTTCTCTTCAAACAACCGCACTTTACCTTTTTAACTTGGATATTTGATTGCGCTGGGAACATTGCTTCTAAATTCAATGTGCGCCCTGTCTAGTATAATTTGTTTGGAGGAATCTGCAAAGGAACCACTAGAGGATAACTACTTGATGCAGCCTGTATTTGTGCTTTCCAAATTAAATAGCAGAAACCTTTTCTCACTATTCTGGTCCTAAGAAAATACTAATAAGATACTAAATCTGCAAATTGATCGGAAATTCTATTTGTAAAGTGTGGGACAGAGCAATATTATGGAGATGAGTGCTAAAAAAAAGACCAGTTTACTTCTACCCCTGGGTAAGTAAGTGGACTGAATTTGGTGCAGTCAGAGTTAAGATATATTGGCTCTTGTGAGTGACAACTTTAAAAGGTGTTAGGTATGGCTAGAGAGGGTCAGAGCGTAAAAGCTTGCAGGGGAAGAGTGAAGGAAGGGGAAATACACTTGGAACTGATAAATTTGTGACCTGCGACTTTTTGGCAGAAACAGTAAGCATGAAGTGAACAGCATTATTCTGTTTTGTTACGAGGTTATATGTTTAGTAGCCCACGATGAGTTATTTAGTTTGTATAAAAGCAAGTAACTCTTCAGATTCCCTTCTCTCTGAATCTCTTTTTATGGATAAAGGCTCAGTCATTTAGAATAGTTTATCAAATTTATTAACAGAGTTCACAAGGAGAACACACCAAATGCTGTCTGTGTGACTGGACATGTCTTTATTTCCCCTTGCTGTATGTGACCTTGATATTTTGTTACTGAAAAATGAACATTCACAGTCAGTAGCTCTCTCCAAGGAAGGTTTCAACATGTGTAATTTAGTTTTATTCCATTTGGCTTATTGTATCTATTTAATCTGGAATTTGTGGGTAAATCAGAAAACAAACTAAGTTTATCCACCTCTGTTAAGTCAAAGCCGGTTGAAGGGTTTGAGTGTTCTTCCCAGTGAAGAACTAAGAAAGATTAACTAGATAGCTGAATGTCTTTTCAAATCTAATTTACCCACCAGTAAACTTCTAATTTATCATGTGTTCTTTTTTAACTTAAATGAAGTGGCATAATTTAAGTGCTTTGCTTTCATTGTCTCTGTCCCACACCACAAGTTTTAAGCGGAATGCTGGACAATGGTTGTCCAGAAATCTGAACAGTGAGATCAGAACTGCTGCCTTTGCTGCTTCTGCCAGCATTCTGTCCAAGAATTGTTTGTTGTTAGGGCATGCTTTTGGAAGTCAGTGCATCTTCTGGTTTGCAGGATAAAATATGTCTGTTTTCAGGGCAAAGACGACCTCTGTAACATATCTGAAGAACATAGGCATCACAATTTGGCAACACACACTTTTGCTCCTTTGAGAGGTGGTGTTATCCCAATGTATTTGAATTAGCAAAGTTCTCCATCTGCAATATTGACTGAGAGGTCATTGTAAGGATGTAAAAAGTTAAGGTTTTGCTTTTTTCCCCGCACTGAACTGTTTTGAATTGCAGGGTGTGGGGAAATCACCCCAGCTAACACAAATATTTGTAACAGAGAGCTGCATTCTATGGTTCTTGCTTTATATTACTTATCTCACTGTTGGACATACAGTTGATGTAAATTTTAAAATTTGGCTTGGCAAAGTAGTTTTCTAGGATTAAGGTTTTTTAAAAAAAGCTCTCCTGTTTAAACTTTGCATAATTATTTTAATAATAAGTTTATATGGGGAATTAATTTATGCATCAGTTACATACATGTTGTCATGTCCCTGTCTAAAACTTGACGAAAGATGCACATGCAGACTTGTTTTTTTAAATAGTATTTTTAAATAATTGTTGCACTGTATTTCTGAAAGTTGATACATGATCATATCTAATAGCGTCCAACATGTAGATGAGGATTCTGAAGCATTTGATTCCCACCCTCAGCCCCTGGTGGCTGCTATTTATTGCACAAAGGCTCACCCATTAGTGTTATGTGTTAAATAAGTAGAAGCGGGATTTTGATCATATTCCTAGCTTTTATACAGTATTTAATTCTTCAACCTAAAAGCATGTTTGTGTGGTCTTCAACTAGAAATTGTGGAAATTGAGATACAGAGAGGCATGAAAGTAATTTTCCTAGGATTATGTAGTTGTTCACTGCAGTGGCAGGAACAGTGTCTCCAGATCTTCAGACTCCTGCTTCAATTTCTGTATTACTGTATCATGCTAAAGATTTTGCTGTTTCCATATTTTGATTAGAAGGGGGAGGAAATGTAAGAAGATATTTGAATTTACTGAACCCCTTTCTCATCTAGGGATTTGCTGTAAAACCGGGACAGTCTTTCCTGGAGGAACTAGCACATTAATGTAGAGTTAGTAGGACAGATTTGCTTTGTATGTGGGTGGTCGCCAAGCTGGATTAAAAACTCTTTAGACATTGCCTGGCATCATACATACACATAGTGGATATAATGAACAGTAGTAGAACCACAGTACATAACTAAATTTCCATGAAAAGTTAGATTTTTCTGGTTTTGTTTCTTGAACAGAGCAAGAGTAAGTGCACTAAATCAGATCTAAGCATTTGTCTGATAACTGCTTGAAAACAGGAGAATAAACTTAGTATATGCTACAGTAACTGGAAATAGAGTGTTTTGGAGTTAATTATGTGCAGTAGAGGTAAGATACAATGTTTTTCGACAGCATGTGGAAAAGGCGCCAAGTTGAACAGTAGTCATTAATGAGTCGTTTATGATTAAACCTGTGTTTGTACTAATTGCTTTTACATCCGAGTATTCAAATGTCTATGAAGAGGGAGTGAAGGTTTTAAAACTAAATTGAACAGGTTTTAATTTTTTTATGGTGTAATTTTTATTTCCAAAGGTCACACTGAATTTTGTCTTGAGAAGAAATGCTGTTGTCAAAAATAATCTTGCCCTAAGAACAGAAATAGTTCTCCCTGTGTTGGCTGCTGTTGTTGTGCCTGCCTGAGTGAGTGTAGGGAGTGCCACAGCATCTCGTGTTGAGTGTCTGTCTCCATTTTCAGTGGAGAAATGCTCCCAGATGGATTGTGGTTCCTGAACAGATAGTACTTTGGGACAAAGTTGGGGATACACAGAAACTAGTTTCAAATTTTGATTCACATAGCTCATGAGCTGAATCTCATGGGAATGTTATTCATCTTTTACTCCTTTTTGAGTTGATATTCATTTAGTTACGTTTCTATAATGGAAATTCCAGTCTCTTTCTGAAAAAGCAATTGTTAGTGTTAGAGGGCTGATTCTTCAATTTTACATCTCAGAGTTGCATTTCCAGTGGGTGTGCTGATCTTAGGACTTGCATAACTGAGAATCACAGAATGGTTGAGGTTGGAAGGGACCTCTGGAGATCATCTGGTTCAACCCCTCTGGTCAAGCAGGGCCACCTGCAGGGACTAAATGGAGGTGAAAGAAAAAAGAAAAGAAAAAAAGGGGGGGGGGGGGGCGGAGAGTTCCCCTTACAAGTTCAGGGGAAGATCCTTTTGGTTTGGTTCTTACAGGGAGCAGTCATAGCTATGTGTAAATAACTGTCCTCAAATATTGTCTGTTTTAATGGTGTAGCAGCTGACAACAAATAGGGGTTTTTTTATAGGCTCTGGTTTCAGTTTAACACTTACTGAGTATGTATCACATGGACTCTCACAAGTGAAGTTAACAGGATGTTGTCTATTGATAACAGAGATTTCCTGTCCCATTCCTTCCCCTCTCCCCCCCTTTTTTTTCTATGGGGAGTTTGGGGGTGGGAGAAGATCTGATGCTGCCTTCACTGCACAATGATCCACTGCATGTGTTTAATAGACACCAGCTGGATGATTGTAGCACTGAAAATACAGACTTGGTAAAGCTCACCTAACCACACAGAAATTTAGGTGTCAGTTTCAAATGACTGGAGAGAAAACCTCCCAGCACCTTTTAGCGTGGCTAATGTGACTTATGAGAAATGAGTGATATTGGAAAAGAGGAAACTTAGTGTGGGAGAAGATACGCTGAAAAAGTGTTGCCTGGTGATGAGCAAGTGGCTCAGGCAGCATGACTTCTATTCAGTCTTTAAGCTGTAAAAGTTGTTGAGCTAACATAATTCCATTTTGGAGGGAAGAAGGCATCTAGCATGGTGCAAGGTTACTTGTTTGTATATGCGAATTTATATGTATGTTTTATACAGAAAATGTGTACAGTTGAGCTGCAAGGAAACAGATGGCAGACCAAAGCTTTACTAAAACGATAAAAATAGGTAAAAAATCAGTAATATAATTCTTTTTTTCAGCCATGCAGTGGGCACAGGGTGTTGGGCCTGCTTAGTCTAAAATCAGTCTGTGGCTTTCAAAATAAAGAACAGAGCAAGATCTTTGAGATATAGCAACATGGCTTTCTCACCCCTAGTTTGAATAGGGAATAATCATGGAAGTAACTTGTGGCCTAGATGTGTTTCACAGGAGACCATTGTTAATAAAATTTAGATGTATATAAGAAAATGTAGAGTTACAGCAAGTTTGCAGAAATCCTATGGCACTTCATGGAAAGGTGTGTCTGAAGATGGTAGAGCTCTGACTCTAATAATACTGCCCTGAAGTCCGTCATTGTAAGTGGCCTGTCCATGCTGAAGGTGAATGTGGCCCTTAAAAGACTGTGCTTTAAAACTCATCAGCCATGCAGACTTCTAAGCTGCAGGATTTAGTTATCCTTGGAAGAGCAGAATACAAATTTGCTAGTCTATAAATATAATACAGTGAGAGACTGACATTTTAAAGCTCAGGATGTATTCTAATGTGCAAGACGTTTATTTTCTTGAAAAGCCTTTAATGAACTTAAAGAAGTCTCAAGTTCATGTGTACTTTTACTGATTTATAATAACTCAAAAGATATTTTTGACCAGTCCTGTGTTGCCATCTTTGCTCCCAGGAGTCTAGTTTCTCACGGGAAGTATATAGACCCGGAGCAAGGAAAGGCCATCAGTGAGGACTGACTAGCTACCTGAGCTGCTCTATGCCTGCTGACACAAGAAGTGGTTGCAGTTCACTAGATTATGAATAGTGGGATCGTAGCCTCTGTGATGCAGTTTACATTTGCGAGTTTGTTAGTAAGATGTGTATTTGTCATTAAAATACTGAAAACTTGGCTTTAAATTTAGACAAGCACATCTGGATGTGAATTTCTAAGATGCTTCTCTTCCACTATAGGTCTTATTTTGTGATCCTTTCTAATATAGCAAGTATTGTAACTCCTTTGGGTTTTAGTCCCTACTGACTTTGTCTCTTCGTATTTGCTGCAAGGTGTTCTTAATTTCTGGCCAACATTTAGAGATATTGCTATAAGTGTGCACTTTTGCTATTTGTGCTTGAGCAATTACCATGTGTGTCTGGTTAAGGTCTCTACATGCATACACTTTATTAAAATGTCTGCTCATAGTGGGGTGTATACCTGTGCACGTGTATAGTTGTCAGTCAAATTTCTTTTACCATATTTAGAATTTTAAAGCAAATAGATAAACTTCACTTTAGAAGAATAATGTGTTTGTGGAGAGAACTAAGTGTTTTCCAAAGGAGAATGTATAATTTTAAATCAGGTTCCTCTTTAGATATTTGGCTTTGCACGCTGTAAAAATGAATATAATGCTTCCAGACCACCTTAAAAGTTGCTTGGAGATAACATGTGTGAAATCTTTCTAAATCTATTAGGAATAAAGCATCTTAGTTTAAGTTTTCTATTAAAAAAGCAAAAATATCCATATAACATTAGCATTTGAAGACAAATAAAATCTCAGACAAAAATGTTGTTTATTTTGTTTCATTTCATTAAAATATAAGTTTTTAATCATATTGTGTCACTTCTGCCGATGAAAAGCTCTATTATTTTGAATAATCATGCCTCCCAATCTGTAGCTGCTATTGAACTCATTTTTATATTCTAATCTGTGAAAATATGTGCGTCTATGTTCCTTCTTGTCATAGTATAATTTCTGTTTTTTACTGTAAATGTTACATCTATGATCTTCAAAGTAAGCTGTTCCATAGGGTGAAATAATTTTTAAGGCCCTACAATGAAACATGACTCCTAGCAATAGCTTGCAGTTCTAGTTTCACGCTTTTTAAACTTGGAGACATTAGTTATATTAGTTCATCTGAATGACTTTGAGACTTTTGGTGGTTCCTTTAACACAGCTATCTTTTTCTTGAAAATTTCTTGTGGTTCAGTAAGTAGAGGATTTTATTGCCATTGCACCTCCCAGAACACTTTGTTTTTTTAAATCAGTAGCTCTTTCACTGAATTCGCTTGCTGTCTGAGCTACATAAGTAATCATCATCATCACTTGTAGAGCAGTCTTCTGAAAGAGCTTTCCACATAGGCTACACTAAGCAGACCAGTCTCATAAGCAGGCTGTGAGGGAATCCATGCCTTAAAACAAAAGGTAAATTAAGAGTGAGGAGTGATCTGCATCTGTCGGCACCATCCCCACTCTCTCTGGAGCAAGAGGCTGTGGGAGCGGGAGTGTTGCTGCTGAAGGGTTGGTTCAGCGCCCACAGCCGTGAGAAGACCATATGTGTGCCTCCCTGAGGTGGTTTGGTGTGTCATCCTAACATCCTTCGCAGCATCTTCTCCATAAGTGTTTACCTTAAATTCACGTTTATTGCATTTTCACTGTTCTTTACACTTCGATGGTAAACGGTTTGCCATTAACGTTCTGGGCTATGAGAGGCATATAGTTGGTTTATAGAATCTGTAACAGTTATGCCCTTCAGCCTAGAGAGAAGGCCAGCTTTCATGAAACTGGAAAGTCTGCTTTGTAGACTCCGGAGTTATGCCAAACAGCAGCATAGAGCAAGTCAGTTCAACAACTTCTGCCGTCAGAGAGGTCATACAGCTCAAAGAATGACTGTCCTCCTGCTTCTGCTGAAAATAGTAGGCAGGTTTGTACTTCACTGTAACAGCTGTTCATCTCTATGTATAGTGCCAGTAAAAAGAAATGTTTGTCATGGTCCGCCTCCTCCCCATGAGATGTTTGGATGAATTCTGCTAGCACAGCAGTCTGAACTACATTTCAAATACTGTTGATTAAATCTTGCCTTGACAGGGGCAGCCCCTTGTTGAGCTGTTACTGAGTATGTGCTGAGCAGAAGCCCCTCCACAGTTGCAAACTTCCTTTCCCCCAGCAGACCTGCAAGACAAAAGTCAATGGACTGCAGTGTATGGCAAGGTATTCAGGGTGCTGTTGCAAATTTATTACAGAAGTCTTACACAGGGAGGAATTTTGTAGGTTTCTAAACTGTTTTTAAAGAGCTGTTTAAGCTTGAATTAATAAAGCACCTCTGTAAGACTTAATTTTTACCCTAGCTGACTATAGTATAAAACTTTCTAAGCTGTGAAAGTTTAACATTTCACTCCTCCTTTCACTTCTAGAGCAGCTATCTGTGTCCGTAAAGCTGATTATTTTTTGTCTGTGTCTGTAAGGAAGTGTTATTGGAACTCAGTGAGTGTATCCTGAGTATAATCCAGTCAGGATCTTTGTGTCCTTGCCTGACTATCATGTTGTTCTAGGCATCAAACACATAAGTAACCAGTTGAGTCTTTGTATGTACAGGCGGTCGCTTCCAAAAGGGATGCTTATGTTTTGCTTTTAAAGTTAAGGATGTGCTTTACTAAATCTAGTGTTTAAAGCAAGTAAGAATTTTTGGAAATTGAGACACCCATCATCTGGCACATACTGATAAAGACTGAGCTATTAATTTAATTGAGAGTACTCAGGCATGGGGTTAAGTTTATGATAGTAAATGACAATCAAAGTGAACTGAGGCTTTTTGGTATAATTAAGTTTCCATACATAAACATTGATTAAAAGTTGCTATGTGCTCTTACTTTGTTCTGGTATTCTATACTCTTCCCCTGCTCCTCTCAAATTTTTAATATAAATTAATATGTATCTTTTGAGACTTCCACCAATGGTTTCTCACATTAACCTGGGATCTTCACACAATCACCTAAAATACCAACAGATATTTGTACCTTGTAAAATTAAGGATAAACTTCTTGGTATTGCATTGGTTTTGTTCTTAGATTACTGTCAGATTGCAATACTACTAACCATGCATTTATTTCTAGAATTAATGAGTCATACGATTCCTTACATAATTAATATTTGTTGAATCATGTCTGTAAAATAAAAAAGGACCACACAACTGCAGAATTACAGAATGGTTGAGGTTGGAAAGAGACTGCTACAGGTCCTCTGGTCCAACCCCCTGCCCATACCTACAGCCAGTTGACCAGGTCCATGTCCCGACAGCTTTTGAACATCTCCAGGGGTGGAGACTCTACCACCTCTCTGGGCACCCTGTGCCAGTGCTCGGTCACCCTCACAGGAAAAAAAGTGTTTTCTGATGTTCAGAGGGAACCTGCTGTGTTTAAGTTTGTCCTCGTTGCCTATGATCCTGTCACTGAGGACCACTGAAAAGAGCCTGGCTCTGTCCTCTTTGCACCTTTCCTTTGGGTATTTGTACACACTGATGAAATCCCCCCTGAGCCTCCTCTTCTTCAGGCTAAATAATCCTAGATGTCTCACATGTGAAACGCTCCAGTCCCTTAATCATCTTCGTGGCTTTTTGCTGGACTTTCTCCAGTAGCTCTGTCTCTCTCTTGTACTGGGCAGTCCAGGACTGGACCCAGTACTCCAGGCGTGGCCTCACAAATGCTGAGTAGAGGGGAAGAATCACCTCCCTCGACCGGATGGTAACACACTTCCTAATCCATCACAGCATAGTGTTAGCTCTCTTTGCTGCAAGGGGCACGTTCCTGGCTCGTGTTCAACTTAATGTCCACCAGGAGCCCCATGTTCTTTCCTGCAGAGCTACCTTCCAGCTGGGTGGCCCCTAGCATGTACTGCTGCACCAGGTAATTTTTCCTCTGGTGCAGGACCTTGCACTTCTTATTGAACTGCCTGAGGTTCCTGTCAGCCCATTTCTCCTGCCTGTCCAGGACCCTCTGGATGACAGCACAGCCCTCTGGCATATCAGCCACTGCTCCCAGTTTTGGATCATCTGCAGACTTGCTGAGGGTGCATCCTTGTTTGGAAGTCTTTAGGGCTTCCTGTTATGGTTTGTACAGAGTCTAACAAACAAAGGACTGAGTTTTGATTGAGGCTTCTCTGTGCTACTTTAACAGAAATAACAGCTTCTGCAGAAAACAAAAAAAACAAGGGTAAGTAGACAAATTCATATTCCATGAAATCTACTGCTAGTAACTGGAACTAGCCAACCTAAGAAATCCTTTTTGCTAGAACAGACTAATAAAGTAAAACTTGTGGTGATATAGAAAGAGGACTGGACTTACAAGGGAGTCTCAGGTTATTTCCTAAAGTATTTCAATTTTTTTTTTTTTTTGAGTTGGCCACTAACTAGAGTGTCTTTTTGTGGTAGGGTTCTTTGTGAGCTACTCTGTCCCTTGCTGAGTTATTTTATGGTGGGTGAAATTTTTTAAAGATTTAATTTTGATTTGGCTTTCTAGACTAGAATGTTGTTTAACAGATCTTTTAAGAAATATTTACATTTATAATAGAAAACTACAGCTACTTGCAGTTTCTGTAAATATATTATTTTTGATGAGTCAAGCAAAAACATCATTCAGTTAAAACGAGGATTGTTTTTAACCCAAAGTTTGACTGTCACTTGAGGAATATGAGCGACGTCCATGGCTTGAAGCAGAAGCACTAAATGGAAAAGCCAAACTTAGAAGTTGGAGCTCTTAAGTACAGTGGACTGGCTTGTCATGCCTTCTTTAAGATTATACTAATATATCAGAATATTAAAGGCATGAAGACTGAAACAGAAGAATTAACTTTTTCTTGGTTATTGACTTTCTCTATAGGAAGGACACAATTTCAGGATCAGTAGTTATACAACTTCATGACTGAATTTTAAATAAAGAGGTGGTCTTGAGCTCAAAATACTCAGTTGAGATTCAAGGCAATGGCAATAAACTCTTATAGTGTGATATCTTTTTGTTGATTGTAGTCTAACCTGTAATGTAGTTGAAATACTTCTCTATTCTATTTCTGTTCATTTCCACAGATACAGCCCTGCCAAGTCTGCTATTATTCTGTGCCAGTATAATGTGTATTTTAAAAAGTGTTAGAACCACTGCAGTTATGATATCAAGTACTTGAAAGTTAAGAAAAACAAGGATTGCTTCTTTAGTTGTCCTTAAGAGTTTGGTACAAGAGATTGGAAATATGTCCCACTTTCAGGAAAGGAGACAGTTACTTTTATTCTGGGGATTTGTATGATATGCTTCAGGACTCCTTTTGTATATGTATACTTAGATACAGTTTTCACTTACATCATATTCAGCATTATTTATTATCATTGCACAGTATTTACATAACCCAAATATTTCCTAATAAATTCAGAATCCTTCGGTATTTTTTATTTTACTTACACATTGTGTAATCTCAAACTTTTTCCTGCCTATTGGCCTTACCTGTTACTGAATATTAAACTATTCATTTCTACTATGGGATCTATAAAACAGATCACAGTAGTGTCTGGGTGCTTCACAGTAATAATTATTATTCAGAGCATTCACATGGGGATAGCTGTTAGTAGGGAAATTGAAAGAGTAACAGGAAAGGCAAGCAGCCATTCATTTTGTCTCAAGGATTCCATGTAAGCATCAGTTCAGTCAGGAGTTTGATAGTCAGAAACAGCTTTGTGAATGCCAGATGACTTTGTCTCAAATGTCTCTAATTGTCTTAAATGAGCAGGAATCTCTGGATCTGCTATGCTAGACCTTGTAAAGGCTCACAGTTGAAATAGCTTTCGTTAGTCTTAATCTTAGATTAGTGACTTCAGAAGGGGTTGAGAAATGGTATGTCTTCTTGAGCCATGCTTTAATTTAGGGTGAGTTTTTTTCTGATGTAGGCATGTTAGAATGGGGAAAAAAGACCTTACCTTACACAAGGCCTCTTTCAAAGTCTTCTTAAACTTAAGTAGAGTACCTGGTACTCTAAGAATAACTGGATGGTTGCTTCTAGGGGCATATTTAATGTTAATCTTGCAATTTAAGTAGTGGAATTGGTTTTAGAGCTCTGAGGTATGGTCCAAAGAATAGCTTTGTCTCGTGAATTGCTTAGCCGAGTGGCACAAAACCTGAATATCAGCATCTGTCTGGTTTTTTTTGGAGATCCCTCAGGAGCACCAGATAAGAAAGTACGAGAAACAGAAGGCGCTCCAGCTGCTATAAGATGCATTTGTTTACTACAGTCATCTAAAGCATAAGGAATTGTACAATATGTTCTGAAATTCAATTATTGTTGTGTTGCCTTAGCACAGGACTGGATCTTTACCTATGTCGATTGAGGATGTAAAGTTGATTTTATAATAGCTGTCTTTGCTGTAGTCTCTACGCTAATGGCACTTTTGGTATTGCCACTGACAGACATCTTTCTGCTGTTGGTGCTGCTGACTGCTGAGGAGCGTCCTCCTTTACTTCTCTCCTGTTTCAGGCAGCGCTTTGAAATTCTGTTTTCCAACTAACTTTTCTCCAATGGTGATTTTTGCTTCAGGAAGGGAAACTTCAAGGTGCCTAAACAGTTAAATTTTTATGGTTGGTTGATTCTATGTTTATATGGTCACAGAGAACTGTTACAGGTTATTTCTACTGGTATTACTAGGAGCTTCATTATGAAGTATTCCATCTTTATAACATCAAAGGGGAGGATCAATCTGGGAAATTAATATGAAATACTGTGTGTAAATATGGAGAAGGAAAACTTTCTGACACTGCTAACAAAAGTTGTACATGGAAAGAGTGAATGCTTTCACTGTTTCAGAGAAGTGAAGCTTCTCGCATGTATCATGACTGTTCTTTAATAGCTTACTGGCTATCTTCTAAGAAATGTATTTAAAGTATGTTTGTGTAGGAGGTTCTATTTTTGTATGAACTGGCTTTTAATTTGCTAGGGAAAGAAATCTTCAGCGTTCCTCTTTATCTGCTTACTGGTCACAACATGAATGAGTTTATGCTTTTAGAGGAGAAAGTAAAAAGTTAATAATTCTTGAAAATAGTTGTAAAGTGAAAGAAAAGATTTCTCGTTTGGATTAATAGAAAAATCAATATAGTTAACTACTATAAATTTGAGATAATAGCTTAAAAACCCCCAAAGAATAGTGTCTTGGTAAAATAACCCCAAATAGCTTGCCTGTCACCTTTCCACCCGATTAATTCTGAAATGGGCTATGTTGTAGTAGTAATCATCATCCTAATAAACAAAAAGGTTAGTCCTGTTTTTTGGACAGCCTTTGCTTTCTTCATTCTCCATCTTGCAAAAATTCTTAACAAGTGTGTTATAAGGATGAAGTTTTGAATTACTGATAGGTGTTTTTTTAAATCACAATTAAAATCCTTTGATATTTTATCATTTCCCCAAAAATTAATTGTAGCCAAAAGTTGAGAGGAAGCTGACATCTTTCTATGTCTAAAGATGTAATTTGGAGTGAAAACTAAGACCTGTCCCAAGGTATGAAAAATGTCAAACATGGTATCAGAAGTAGGCAAAGAAGAATCCCAGACCTTGGATTTGTTCCTGGGAGAAAATGCTTACTACTGCTGCCATAAGTAATGGACTTGATAATTTTAGGGAAAGAAAGTAACCAGAAAGAAAACATTTAGATTTCTTTGCATGCAGCAAGTAGATTAGTGAATGAACAGACTGGTGGATGATGGTGGGGTTGATGTTTCTGAGAGGCTCCCAGGAACAGACAGGTTGACTAGCACTGTAAGCTTCGAAATGTGTCATCAGGGAGAGGGGGAGGAAAAAAGAAAAAAGGCAAGCTTTTTGCGGGAAAGAAAATTACATCGATTAAAGTAACCATGTGAAGTACCCAAGAGATGTCACAATGATCCTAACATATTGTGAAATAACCTGTTACAAAAATAGTTTTGGCTTTGTCAGACTTACTTTGACGTCATGGCAAAAGCTGCTGCTGCTTTAACGTTTCTGTGATCAACTTGGAGTACCGATTACCCTGTAAGAGATTCAGTTCAGATCCTTCTAACATTGCATGCTGTGTTCCATGTAGTGGAAAGTTACTTTACTCTCATGTATCTTCAGGCTAAATACATAATGTGATTTTTATAGCAAACGTGGCAGATTTTTGGTGACATTCCTTATGCTGTGAAAGTATATGAATAGTACCAAAGTATTTTGAGGAAATATATTTAATGGATGGTAATATTATATGCTGTGTAATATATTTCCTGCATAATGAGGGAAAGCCATTAGAAAAGGTATCTGTGATTCTAATTCCTGCTCCTTTTAGTGGTAAATTGAACATCTTATGCAGTGTTTATCAGCAAGTTGCATTTGAGGTGTGCAATTGCAAAGGAAATAAAATGATTACTGATAGAAACTACTATCAGAAAAGGGTGGACTAGCTGAAAATCTTTGCTCTAATTGATGTTTCCTCATTGCTTTAATGAATATTTGTCAGGGTTTTCTTGAATGTTTATATATTAATCAAAATTAATCAACCTGTAGTACTTTTGCAAAGAAATACATTATTATTTTATACTTTGGGTGCTGGTAGTTTTCACAGCCTTATTGCTAAGTATTGAAGTAACAGGGTTTCCTTGTTTTTCTGTTGATTGATTATTATTTCTAGGAACTGTGACTGGTATCCTATGTTTTTACTGTCTTGACTTAAGAAGGAGTAGAAACACTCAGCACTATGATGTGAAAAAACTTACTGAAACAACATATTACAGTTAATGCGTACTAAAATATTTTAAGTGATGATAGTATTGTGACTAATTTTTTCTTTATCTTTAATGCCTCAAAACTGGAAAATACATAGTTTTAAAAATGTCAAACAATGGATGGTGAATTTCTTGGCACTCAGATTGTTGCTTCAGGAAGCCACGTATGTGATTGTACTGTTGAAAATCCAATTTTCTATTCAATCTGTCTTCCTTCAGTCTCATGCTTGTATTTAGCATTTGGAAGGAAAAAACGTGATTATTTAAAGCACAAACTTTACAGAGTATTCTTAGGAGTCCCCTTGTCCTGAAAAGCTTCCCTCTTAATTGAAGAAAGAAGTAATTTTCTCAGGCAAATTTTGGCTTAATAGTTAGAAAGTCTCAAAATAAGGACTTGCACATATAGGAATGCGTGATTTTTTTTTTGTTTGGTTGGTTTGGTTTTTATGCTAACAAAAAGTAGTGCTCTAGGTAAAAATTAATTCTCTGCTTATGGTATGATTTAAAAATGTTTGGGGTGTGGCTGGTTTATGAAACAGTTTATTTGCAAAAACCATAATACACCAAACCAGATGCAGACAAGGAACAAGTTCAGCCATGTCAAGATACCATTACTGTAAAGTAGTGACATTAGAAATAAATTAAGCTTTTTCAATAGCGAGTATAAACCAGCCATGACTGTATTGATTTCTTACAGTTTTCTCTTCTGCCTCTCCTTTCCTCCCCACTCCAGCCTCCTCCTGTAGTCATAAATGTTTGTGAACCGTGAGCTGATATTATGTTACATTCCTGCAAAAAAGAGTAAAGTTCCAGTGTTTGATACTATTTGGCAGGGTATTGCTACAGCAGCTTTTATCTTTGTTTAAGCAGCAGCAATAGTGTTTTGGTAGTTTTAAATCACTTCTGTGACTCAAGTAATTAACGTAACTTGGATTAATTATTTCACAGGTTTAATGAGATGACTAGATGATGTAATTATATTCACTGTACAGTCTTTCATATTTAATTTCTCATCTAATTTGGCTAAAATTGGAGCAAAGATCTTAAACTTGAAGTACTTTGCAAAGGGGAAAAAAACCCTCATACACAGAAATTCTAAAGTAGTTTTAACCATTTAATCTTTCCTTGGAAGAACATCTGTATTTGTAGAGACAGTTGCTAGGCTTCCTTAAGGTCTTAATATTTCTAAACATTCATTAGGACAAATAATACCCGTATTTAATATGTACATGTAAATACGTATTTGTACTTAATGACTAGTAAAGAAAGAAAAACATGGTTGGAAGTTGTTTAGGTATAAATCACTAAAGCTGAGATGTTCTGGGTGAGAACTGCAAGCTCTGGATGTGAAGCAACTGTTCTAATTCAGAAAGTTGCTTTTGATATTATGTTTAATATTTAGGCAATACAAAGGCAATAGTGTAAAATGTAAAGTTTTAATCATATCCATTTTTAAAAATTGGTATGCTTTGTACATGATTGCTTACAGAATGTATAGTGCACTCTTTCTGATTGTGTGCTCTCTACTGTTCCACAATATAGCTAGTTAATTGGTATTTTGAAAGCAAAACTAAGTGGTCGTTTGGGTGTTGAGAGAGGTTTTGCTTTTGTGTGCTTTAAGTTGTGGACATTTCTCACAGTGTAGTCTGACTTCTTGGTCATTGCACTGGAATGAAGAAATAAACTTAGGGTAATGATTTGAGCTGCTAGAAAAAATAACAACCAGTTAACGCAACAGAGGCACAGAGAGAAAGAAAAGACTCCGGGCAATTTTACTCTACAGATGGTATGGAGTCTGGAAAGTAATAAATAATAATAAAATAATTGCAAATGTTACTGAAAAAAATTCAAAATATTGGCACAGAGATAGAGAATGTCTCCTTACAAGAGTGTTTGAACAAAAAGGCTTTAATTAAACTGATCAACTGTTTTAACTCATGTGTGTGTTACTTTTCTCAGTGCCCTTCCTGGTGTGTATTATCTCCTCATCTGTTCACCCAATCCTTTCTGTCAGGTTGTGTAATCTTTCCTCGTGCCGGTGAGCAAGCCTTCATTCCCAAGGGGTCTATAAACTAATTCCATCATTAACTACTTCATGGTTGCAAAATACTGTCTTTGTCACTTATGCTTTCCTGCTTTTCTCTTTCCCCTTTCCTGGAGACTGTCAAGCTGCACAGCAGGGCAGGAAAAAATAGCCATGTAACTTAGGTGGCTTTTTAATTAACGTGCTCTGATCCTTGCTAGTTTGCAATTCAGCAAAGTGAAAGGATAATTATCCCTTTGAAGGAATGCTCTGTGATGTTTTGATTGAACTTTTGGGTTTTTTTTTATAGAAGGTCTGGGGTCGTTACCATTGAATGAGAAATAATCTGGCAGTGCATTTGCAAATGTCGTCAGTATGATGTAGATGTCTCCCTTGCTCTGGAGAGTCTGAGCACTGGTGTAGTAGACCTGGCTTAATGGTTATTTTTCACTAATGCCACTGTAGAAGACAGAAGAGAGCAGCTTGGGTACCTTGTGGTTTGTCTTACCGATCATTCAGTTTCATGGTGGTACATGTTGGGGACAATAGAATGGGGTCTGGGCCTTATTTTTGCAGCATTTATAAAGAACGTGGGTGTGCAGAGCAGAAAGGCTTCAGAGCCATTTTGATAATGGTCCTGACTTGGATAGGCCTTCAGATTTTATTACTACTTTCTGTTTGTACTCAAGCCGAGCCACAAAACCATGCTTGGGCGCTCTGCCCAATTCAGGCTTTACCTTAATAATGTTAAATTTAAAGAAAATTTTGTAGATGCCAAACAGATTGTACTTTATAAGTAGAATGGGAAAATGAAAAGATATGAAACATGTTTTAAGTACATGAAGTCAGAAGTTAAAATTTTATCTAAAATGACAGGTAAAGCTATCAAGAACAGGCTCAGCTGTTATTAAAGAACTTGAAGCTGTTTAAGCAAATAGGTGGGGAAGGATCTAAGTTATGTGAGTGATGTGCTGTGTTAGTGTCAGACCAAAAGTAGTTATTTCAGTTACTGAAGGGTCTTTGGCAAATGTGTGAGCATTTAATTCTGCCACAGCAAAAAGTTTACAAGAAGTTATGGGTTGGGAGGTGGGGGAAAAGCTTGTACAGAAAGTATCAGAACTTCACCTTTTCTTAAATTGGTATGCAGATACCAGTGGTGTGGTCTGGCTCAAACAGCAGGACAGATGTCTTTTCTTTCCTAGCTGATGGTTTCTAATAGGTATAGACATGGCCTGGAACCCAGGTTTTCAGCCTCCATCCAGTTTCATATCAGTCTGTTGGACCACTTTGGATAAACTTGCTTCGACTTCCTGTTGCTCAGTTTCCTGTTTATAAAAGAAGGGCCGGCCGCATTTGTGAACTCTACAGAGGATATTGACAGAAAGGACTAGCTCTTCATAGTATGGCTTTTCATTTGTTGAGTATGAATATGGTATAGGTAACCATGGAACGTAGCATGCATCATGCTAATTGATTTTTAACTGAAGAATGTGAGTTCCACTTGCTTCATTTGCAGTATGTAGTTTACAAATAGTGATATGTTTCTTTTTTAAAGCAGCTAAATGACATGCATATTTTTAGGGTTGGATGTTGCTTTACAGAACACATACAGTAGTACTTTACTACTTTGTTTTTATTATAGGAATGAGGACCTACAAAGTATATATTTCTGTAAGTATTCAATGTCATATTGCAAACTGAAAATGCATTGGGAATTACCAGCTCTGGAGGTGAAATGTCTGCTTACTAAAGTAAATCTGAGTAAAACTACCTTCAGTATCACGTGGTGTAGGATAACCTTGTACCACTTTGCCAAAATTATTCTGCTCTGATGATGATGATTTAATTCCTGATCAGGGATGAAGAAATCAGAAATAGACTTGTAAACTTTTGCTCATGGTAAGCAAAGGGAGTGGGGTAAGATGGAGTGTTGAACCTTTTGGTTTTTTGCTTATTTGATTTTGTTTCCAGACAGGAAGGGAAGACAGTGGGAAATTTTATTTGGGTGGGGACTATGTATTTTCAGTACCTCTGTTTCAGTGGTGATATAAAGCTTCAAAGCAGTTTTCCATTTGTTGTGTGTGGGTTTTTTAATTGTTTATACCCAGTTGAAGAATTGCATCCCAACCAAAATTTTCTAACCATCAGATTTTCAGTTCTTAGTCACTCTTGTCTCTACTCTCTGCTCTTTATGAAAAGTAAAAACAATAATTAACCCCCCCCAACATTCTCAGCATATTCACTGCTTAGTGAAGGTGAACTCTGGAACGTGCCTGTTTGCTGCATAACTACTCAGTCATTTGTGTAAGACAAGCGCTAACACACCTTCTGTACTCAGTTGTAAATGACCCACCTTAAGATGCACAAGAATATGTACATAGTGTTGGAGGAACTCCAGTCTTCATGTGTGAAAGTTGAAAAGACAGCTAGGTATTATTCTTTGTTTCAATTTTAATGATCCAGAGAGGAAAAAGAAGTGTTTTCCACTATACATGATCATTACAACAGTGCATTATAGGCAAATTTTAGTGTTAATACAAGAGTCATAGAATCGTTTAGGTTGGAAGAGTCAGTGGGAAGACAGGAAAATAACCAAGATTTTTTTTTCATCAGAATATAAGCAGAGAGAGTTTTGCTCTCTGTGACTTGCTAACTCTCTAAAAACATTTAAAGCATAATACTGCTTTCGGCGCCTAAGTGGTATCTATACAGGTCTATACACCATATGGCTTCAGACTGGTCGATTAGCCCTTGCAAGGCTTTCTTCTCCATTACTTCAAGTAGCTATTTCCATACGTCCAAAGTGGTTTCTGCTTGCTATTTTCACTTGCCACTTTGACTGGCAGTGTTTCACATACACTGGATGCAAAGCAATTAAGTGCTAGACATCTGACTTAACTGTAAGAAAATCCATTCAATTTTTTTTCCCCAAAAAAGGAAAAAAAAAACCCCCAACTGTTTGCATTTCAACAACCTCTGTAAGGCAAGAGCATATCAGTGACTTTAGATAGAGAGGAAAAAGCCATCCCAAATACAGAAATTTTACAGGAAAATGTCGCATGTTTGAAAAAGTAAAAGGCCTTTAAATGGAAAGAACTTGCACAAACCAGCTCTGACTGGAGTGGCTCTAACGAAGCGTATGTCAAAATTTCCATTAAATACTTCTGTTTTGAGAGGTTTTGCAACTTGGTAGTAAAATTGCAGGGAAACCAATTTGCTCGTATTTTAGCTGAAAAAAATGTAAAAGGGAAAACTTAACTTGGCGTTCTGATTCTTCTATTGAAAAAAACCAAACCCCAACACCAAAAACCCAAAGCACCCCCCAACACAGAAAAACCCAAACCAATGACCCCAAACCCCAGACCTTTATTGCTGGTAAGATGTGTGGTTGGGCTTATTAACCTCATTCCCTAACCTGTCCTGAAATTCTTCTGTTGGAAGTTTAGGGGAGGAGGAGGAGAAGAAAAATCATGATTTATCTAGAGAAATTACTCCTTGCTCTGCCCCCCATCCCCCCTCCTTTGCTGAATCACCTCTTTGAGCTGTGGGAGGGACAGCACTGGTGAAGGGGACTGTCAGCACATGCAAGGGCAGGGAGCGGTGCACGTGAGGAGGACTATTGGGAAACGACCCATTTAGCATCAGCTCAGACTTCAGAGGAGCTGAATTATGAAACTGTGCCTCAAAGTATAATTACATTCAATGATTTCCACTATGGCATATGCAAAAAGAAAGCTGCAGGTAGATTTTAACATTCTTTTTTGAAACCACTTGATAAATAATGTTTGCAAGAATCATTATACAGAGAATCATTCTCCATGCAGAAAAACTGTCTAGCATTTGTATGCTTATGTTTCATGAAGGTGTGTCGTTTCCTACCAGCTCAAATTCTGACTCTTTTGAACTGGCTAGAAATTGCTATGTGTTCACTGGGGCAACTAATTTTCAGTATGGAAACTGCTGTTGATTTTAAAATAGGAAAACTTGGAACAGGATATTCACAAGTAAGGAAGTTCAATACATCTCTTGCTTTGGGGAAGTTCTTTGTGTTCGTTACTTTGAGAGGACAGATTTTCCCTAGTAGTTTCATTTGAGCAAAAATCTGATGTTAGTGATGTAGGAAAGTTCAGTTAAACAAATTAGGTAGAGAAAATTCTACGACTTAAAATAGGAAGAGGATGTTCTGGGTTTTTTTACAAAGTGGTCTCAAATGTTGGATAGCAGAAGAACAAACAACTAACAATTCCTCATAAGGTTGCCTTCATCCTACAGGTAGTCTTTGAGTATGTAGCATCATTCTGAAATATTTGTGTTATGTTCTCTTAAAAATACTGGGTTCAAATGTAAATGATATACAACCTTTTAAGTATAGGCAGAGGAGAAATTCTTTCCTGCAAACTCTCATGTTTTTATATTTGACTACATACTAGCACCTTTCCTGTAAAAACAATGGGAATGCTGGAAATTCAAGTGGACTTTTTATAAAGTTCGACATTTCTCCCTTTTTAGGCTAGGAAGTGGTCTGTCTTGATTTAGAGCAAAATTTAATGCCTTATAAATCTTAGAATATCTCAGCCTTTATCAGAACCTGATGTTTTCCTTCTGGTTTTGATATTCTCATGCTAACATCTGATTACTTTAGATAAAAACTACAGATGTAATTGTATTTATAGTTCTATATATTTGTGTCATAGTTACATTCTGAGATAATGCACTGTTTTCAACAGATGCTGAAATGTCTTTGTGCTTTTGAGAGTGAATATTCAGGTTTTTAAACTGTAAAATTTCTGGTACATCTTTATTAGTAAAGGCGCATGCCAGATCGTTTCTTGCCCTCTATTTAAAAAAACAAGCTGTTCTTCCCTTACTCTTTTTTCTTGCTTTCAGCTGCTGGCATTCACAACTGAAATATTTTCTTCAACAGAAATGATCATTACAGAAGTTTGGGTTGAATCACCACGAACTTTTTTATAGGTTAGTTCAGTTATCTTTAGGCTTCCTTTTTAATTGACCAGCCGCTTAGACATTTGCTGAGTTTCACTGTTGCCTGTGAGCCTCAAGTACATTCCTGAGTTAGATTCCTAGATGTCATTTCCATTCTATAACTGATGGCCCTTTTTGTGCCTATGAATAAAATGGGCTAACACTCATTGTGTGACTCAGGGTCACATGTGGTATGACATACATGTCTAGAAGAACATGCCTTTCTCTCAGGACAGGGAGACCTAGTCCATGAAGCCTGCAGGGAACAGTCCTTCACTGGTATGGTACCTAGGCATTGTGTGGCAAAACGCTAATTGGCCTGGGCCCGTCATGCCAAGGCACCTTCCTCTGAGCAGGAAAACAGTAGGGCCTGCAGGTGTAGGAGTGCTTGTGCCCTGGCCCTGTTTTGTTTCCTACTACCTATAGCCAGTGTGGTTAGGGCTGTTGAACACTTGTTAAAAATATGTCTTTGCCGCCTTCTCTTTTTACTAAAATTGAGGAAGCAAACATTAGCCATGTATCTACTACAGGATATAGCAAACACTGTTCAAACCATTCATTTTAACACCCTGTTTAAAACAAATTCAGTCACCCTGTTGTGATATATTGCAGGGAAGAGGCTCATTAACCTCTTAGTTAAGTTATTTAGTCTTTTGTGAAAGGAGAAAAGGTTTTTTGTGCCAACTTTAGGGCTTAGGTGGAGCTGGTTGTCCTCCCCATGAGTGGAGCACTCCCCAGGCTGTTACTCTGTTTCTAGGTGGTGGCAGTGATGGAATGGCTGCCTGATCCTGCCTTTTCTTTCAAGTGCTTTGGTAGCACATCGCATGAGAATGATTTATGGTTAGTGCAAAGGAAGGCTTTTCATTCCTGAGGGGGCAAAACATGTAAGCTGACACAAGGTACGTAAATGTATTACTGGTGTCTGATTGCAACATGTCTTGCACCTAAGAAGTCTTAATTGCAACTGAAAGGGAAGCGTGGGGCTAGGGGCAACAGTCAAAGAAAATGTTTGGGCCCTAGAGTCTGAACAAACATGTGTCCAGTTCAGGTTTTTTTCGCAGTGTTGGAGAGGAAGTGGCCTACTGCTGTCATCTTCTTCAGCTGACTGCCAATATATGTAGAGGATAAACATACACACAGAGTCTGATATATATGTGTAAGTATCTCTGATACCAAAAGGCTTACAGGAAAGAACTAATTTATATAGATAGCTGATACTTACCTCACTCCTCCTCGTAGCTGAAAAATACGTTTCAAGTCAACTGAACAAATGTTAAAGTGAATGCAAGTAATCTAAAGAAAATACCGAAGGGCAGAGGTGAATGTGGTAAGCTAGGAAGATCGTATAAAGTTAGAAACAGAAGAAAATGTTATTTTTCATATAATGTGCTAATGTGACATTTACCACATAAAACAGCATGCTGTTTTTATGACACGAGTTGTGGGTATATCACATCATATATTGCATATATTCTTGGTATTATCATTTGTATGAATTGGTAATAAAAAGATCACTTCCTCCTGTGTAATGAAGGATAACCAACGTAACAAGTCTTCTGTTCTCTGTTGAAGAGATACTTTTCAAGCTGCACAGTCTCCAGAGGGTGAATGATGGTGCAGAAGGGGCAGTTATGTGCCCCCGCAGGTGTTCCAGAACAAATATGCTGGTTCTGATGGAGTTTCAGTAAGCCGTATTCCTCCCCTTACCACAAGCTGAAACTTTTACAGATGTGGAGAGAACTAATCCCAGGAAGCCTGTATAAACAGTGAAGGATTGGATGAGGAGTCCTTAAATTGAGGAAACTAAATATTTTGTGGTGAGAAGGGATGGCACACAGACTGATGAGATCCCCAGGCTATTCTTCAGCTGCCCTTTCTGGAGGACCTTGCAAGAATTCACTGTATCTCTGCTGTTGACTTTTGTTGTCTGTTTAGCAGTATTACACCTGAGTTAAGCCATCTGTATGGAGGCATCCGCCTAGAATCAAAACCTTCTTACACGGTTTTGGCTTTCCTGTCACTGTCTTTAGAGGGACCTTGTTACTCTTTCAGTGGATTACAGTGGAAGCTAATTGTTACAAAAGTCATTAGTTAAGGATTAGTAATTAGGATACAGATTTATTACATGTTGTCAGAAGACAGTTAATAAACTGTGTAGTGATACTTCTTGTAACATCTTTATTTTAATCCCTGCTGTGTAAGAGAGCGCTTGGGGCAAGACTTCAGTGTAGATAGTGTTGGGTGCTGCAGACTGTAGCCATTCATGAAAAAAGGATTTCTGTTTTTTGTTTGAATCTACATACATGGCTTTGCTGTTGAGAAAGATTGTAGGGTGTGCTAGTGAAATTGATGGAAAGTTGATGTGAGATGGTTACTTCACATAAAGCTCTGGTAGAGGCAGGGTACCTGCAAAGAAGTTCTTTGTTAGACAAAATCAGCATTATAACCCTTGTCTGAGGTTGACTCATAATTAATCTCAGCAAATTTAGAGGTCTCTGTTTGGATTAGGAATTCATAATAGAGTAACTAATGCAATGGATACAAGGCGCACTCTTTTAGCGTTGAAGATGAAGCCTTTGTCCCCTAAGGCTTAACCTTTGAGGCTAACAGCTCTTGTGGCTCCCATTAAAATAGTAAGTGTCTCTTTGTGTTCTGGATCTGGGAATAAGTCCTTGCAGTCTGATAAATGTTAACTGATTGCATTTTGACTAATGATTCAACGACATATATTGATGTTAGTAAGCTGTTATTACAGCAAGTGGTATAGTGGCTTTATCTTCTGTGCCTTTTCCATTATTTCAGCATTTTCCTGAATTTGTAGGTTGAAAGGGTCTCTTTGGTTAATGCAGCGAGAGAGATGGTGTATATGGTGTCAACTATAAGTCATGTTCCATACATTTTTACAAAGGTCTCTTTCCAGTGATTTCCTTACAAATATTTGACCTGAAACTTTTTCAAATCTTCAATTTTTGAGCAAATATCATGAAATTAGTTTTATTTTAACAGAGGAAGTTGGAGAGGAAGCAGAGGAAAATTTCTTTTTTATCCTAAGTGGAAATATTTGCAGTTCTGTAGGTTTGCAAGATAGTATTCATTAGAAGTAGTAAAGTGTCTTACAAGACTGTTACAAAAAAATGTGCTTAGATAATAATTCTTGAAACAAAAGCATAAATGTCTATGACTTCATTTTTTTAAATCAAGAGAAGTCTTTTTTCAATGATGTTCCTAATACCTGGGGAAAAGCATAATTTTAGATCAAAAGAATTTAGAAGGGATTATGATTTTTTTTTTTTTGTCACAGGTTCTCAGTGGGCCTTGCTTCATGAGTTTCCAAAATTAAGCACACAGCGAGCTAGGTGGAATTTAGGCCATCTGAATATAGCATCAGATTTACAGTGGGATGAACTCTGTTTTTAGCCAAGACTTGTTTACAGCAGCATTCATTGAGCTCTATGAACTGACTGTGAAATTACTTCAGTACAGCTTGAAAGCGGGCTTAAGTTTCCCGTGTACAAATGGGAGGGATGTTTTTATTGAATGCTTCCAGGATCTCCCCCTCCGGCTCCCCCACACAGCCTTGATGGTAAAAATAACCATTGTATGTATTTAAATAGCCATTGTAGAGGGTTGGCTGTGGACTGCATGAGGAAGAGATGGTGGTATGTGGTCGTGGCATTAAACATGTTGGCCCTGAGTCACAGGGAAGCTGCACCTGTGTACTTACTTGCAGCTGTAGAAAGTTGGAATTGGTGACGTTTTATGCTTGCTGGTGCTTAATTTGCACAGGTCCAAGTGTGGAAAGCTAGAACCTCACATGACATACTTGAAGCCCTCAGCCTGCAGCAAGATGTCTGTAACCTCCCAGCACCTGCTCAGAGGGTCACACCTGTTTCAGAGAAACCCTCTGCAATGTTAATATTCTCTGTTTTGACTGATTAAACTTTGCAGCTGGGGACTCAACTATCTTCTGCAGGAAAAGCGATCCCTCTCTTGAACACATTCATATCGCTTCGTCTCTGCTAAAAACTACCATTAAGTGAGCTGAGAGTTTAGATTAGCTATGATTTATTTAGCATTGCCCCTTCTTCCAAAAGGAGCTGTGTTGTCCCAGTGCCATTTTGTTTAAAAGTGCTATTAAAAACATTTAAGTGAAGCCAGAGTAGACTCTGCAGAATTAAATACTTTGAAAACACTTTATTTCCACAGATATGATTATTTGAGTAAATACTGCAAATTGGAACTGATGCTTAGCACAGTTGCAATTCAAAATTATTTACATTGTTACTAACATATACTAAGGGCTTGCTTTTGGAAATAAATAGTTTTCCTAGTCTCCGGGGAACTTATATACAGCTAGTGTGAGATGTTGATGAACTGCTCAGTGTTAGTGCAGTATTACTGTTATTGCTAGGCTTCTGCAGCCAGACTGTAGAAAGACCAAGAAATGGAAAAATCAAATTGAGTTATTCTTCACATATCTGTACATTTTGACTGAAATAAATTTCTCAAATATACTGAGGGTTTTAGCTATTGAAATCAAAACTTACTCTGCCTTGTTAGTCATATATCTTCTGTTACTAGCAAGTGAGCCTGTTGTGAATCATATGTGCAATTAAGGTGTCTAAACTTGGAGGAAATGTGAACTATAACGTTCTGAATGAAGAACCAGAAACACATATTTTCCACTTTTCATTTCTACCTTTTTATCCTTCTCTCATTTTTCAGATTTCAGAGGGTTTTATAGTATTTTCCTTTACTCCCCACCTTTTAAAAAACTCTTTTTAATGTCCCTCTCAATTCCTTCTCCTGCCATTTTTATCACAATGCCATCTCTAGGTCTCTTTACCTTTTAACTAACATCACTCATGCCAAAAGAAAAGTTTCTTCTGTCTGGCTAATCTTTTGACATTCTGGACTTAAGCAATCAGTCACTATGGCATAAAAGCTAGGCCTTTTAATCCTCAGGCTCTTTGGAGAAGTATTTGGGAATTTTGTATGTTCAGGGTATTAACATGAAGTATGGTTCTTTACCTTCCCAAATGTTTACTGTGATCTGGTGGGATTTAGACTGGTATGAGAGCATGTGAGTGCAACGCACTGGATGTTTCATGTTTTGCTTCAGTCTTTTCCATGGATGAGCATTTTGTAAGAGAATGCTCTATGTCAGATATTATTTTATCTTCCGTACTAAAGAGGGGGCTCTCCCTTGTGGAGCTTGGAATGTGGCTTGGTGGGTGGGAAGCAAGAAGCCCCAGGAAAACTATTTGGCCTTTGCTTCCTCTGTTCCCCCTTTCCTGTCTGTGTGTCACCTTCTTCCCTCTCTATTCTCTGGGAGCCAGATTAAAAATTTACTTTCAGTCATTAGGGAATAGGAGGAGTGAAAAAGTACTGTGGGACTTCTGGTGGAAACTGGTGTACATGGCCTTGGTTTTTTTCTGGGAAGCTGGCCAGGAACAGGGCAGGCTGTGCAAGGAATTGGGGCACAAAAACTCTCCAGAACACTGCCTTTTTGCTGATTCAGATTGAGATGATGTTAAAGTTGGCTGCACAACGTTCTTTAGTATATAACTGTTGTAGACAGCTGTAATAGTTCTTACTTTGGCAATGATTTTTTTCAGTCTCTTTAGCAGATAGAGGCTTTGTAATTTGTTTGACTACAAGATCAGACGATATAGCTATTGATCGCAAGCATTTGTTATAGTAACTCAGATATGACTTACAACAGCAATAGTATTTATGTCAGCCAGTTCATGTTAGATGTCACTTATGTAGGATGAAAACTGCTAGTATGAGTGAAAATGGTTTCCAACACCACATATGCTGCAGTGGAGTGGAGCTTTTTGTCATGGGTATTCTGAACTGTTCCAAACCTCAGCCGTCCATCTGCCATGGTAGCTGGTGCTCTGAGCTTCCCAGAGATGGAAGGAATGCACTTTTATTTTTTTCACTTCAGGTCTAAACAGTCTTCATAGTATAAAAGGGTAATTAAATACATGGTATACTTTGTGAATTAATGCTCCTTTCCTATCCCAAGATGACTATCTGAAAACCAGAAGTGGGAGTGTTGACTATGAATATTTTAGCCTGGTGGTTTCTTAGAATATATGTGGTTGTTAATTTAGTTGCAGCATTCAAGTAATTAGAAAAATTGAAATGTTGGGTCCACAAACTAAACCAAACTAAAGATAGTATATGCAATTTCTTATAATCTTAATGTAGGTATTTTCAGGTGGTGATAATTTGCCAGAATATGTACAGCAGTGATTTTAAGATGATCCATGAAAAAAAGACTGGTTAGAAACTTACAGCTGGATTTCTTAGCATCTGGGGATTTTTATTTGTTTCAACTTAAGATGTGAATTCTGTGTCTGCTGTCTTCTCTGTTTTTACTTGCTTCGGTAGCAAGAGCTGGAATGCTTCGGTGTTTGATAGAAGAATACTATCATCTTTAGTTTTATGTTCCTGTTTCAAAGCAATTTGTTTTCAGAGGCTGGTTGATCATTCCAGAATCCATTACCACAGAAAGCATTTACTTTTGCAAGTAGCAAAGTAATCTGCATTGCTAGGCAAAACTGCACAAGTGTTTAGTCTCAGGGGAATAAACATCAGGTATGACTCTTAGAACCTTCATGCCTTAAAAAGAAAATACTTTTACTGGAAGGAATTTTAGTCTATTTTATTTCCAGTTGTGATTGTATTCATGTGTATTCTTTTAATAGGTTGCAATGTGGTAAGATTTAGCAGTGAGTAAAATGTACATATTTTCACTTTACCACTCAGAATTTTGATGTTTCCACTCCAGCTGTGGTATAGTAACCTTTTCTCATCCTCTTTGGACTCTTGCCCTCTATGAGCCTCTTGATCTAATTTTAGGAATGCTATCTTACTTGGCTCTCACTGTTAAAGTTGATTATCTTGGAAGACATCTGTGATTCAACTTTGACATCAGCTCTCTTAACACTGCTCACTTCTCCAGTGTCAGCAAGTACCCTAGGTTCTTGTGGCATCTGTAATTTTAAAGTGCAGCATAGTGCTCTGCTCCTGAATGACCCTGATACTTTTCTGGATCTTTGCCTGATGTGGTGTTGCACCATTGCCTGCCCTTTCCTACTGCCAAACTCTGCCAGGGCACCCTCCTCATGGAACACACAGCCACACTCGTGTTACAGTCCGCATTTTGAGCAACTTCAACTCTTCAATCCCAGTTATGGCAGTGAAAAAGAATGATTGTCAAGTTGTAGGATGCTTCCGTTTGCCATGGCATCCAAAATTAATTTATAAGTTACAAGGCATTAAAAGTTTTGTGCAATCAAATTGTATGAGGAGTGACGTAAATAAACATAGGGTACTATGTTCTTAAGACAGACCCTTAATCTGAATCAGTATGGTCATTCTTGTTTTCCACGGTGAGCGTAAGCAGATACCTAAGGAAGAATAAATGGGGTGATCACGCATAATATAGTACATTCCCCTAGTACTCTCCCAGCCTTCGGCCATTTTTAGCTCAGGGATTTCCTGAGCCTGTTGTGCTTTGTTACTTCAGTAACCTTCAGTGAAGCCGCTCTTCCTGCTGTTTTTCCAGTCTCCCCACAAGCGTATTTAAACTTGTCTGCACAGTATCCTTAGGCAGCAATTTCTGTGGATCAGGGATTTTTTGAGCTTGCTTCCCATCAGCTTCATTTAATGTTCTAGTTACTCTCAGTCCCCATCCATCCTTCTTATGCCACTCACAATTTGTAGACTTCTGTCAGATTTCCTCTGTGGTTATTTGTCCAACGTGAAGCATCCCAGCATACTCTGTTCCTCTTCAGTTTGAAGCCATTTCTTACCTTTGGTAATCCTTGTCGTCTTTTGACGTACCTCTTGGATATCTGATTCTTACACATCTGTTCTTATATATCTGGTTTGTTAAGAGGTAACTGTGATTCTGTATGGCAGCATAATTATATTCTGTTTTGTTCTCTCTTCCTTTGCTAGTAATTCATAATATTTGAGTTGTGTTTTTATTGCTGATGAGCACGGAGCCAATATTGTCATGGAATTACCTATCGTAATCCAAAGTGGCAATGAGCCACTCTTTTGTACCTCAGGTCAAGGTTATTTTTTTGGATACATCATTTTGCCTTCACGTATATTGAACTTCATCTGCCATTTTTGTTGCTCGGTCACTCTGTAGCGATTTGCAGTTGTCTTGTCAGCCTTACAGCCTTTGAATAGCTTTATGTTATCAGCAAACTTTGTCACCTTGTCGCTCGTTGCTTTCCTGTGAATATGCTGAACAGAGCAGATCCCTGTATAATTCGGCTGCTACTTCCCTCCATTTCGAGCACAAACCCTTAATGCCTTCCCTCTGCTTCTAGGTTTTTTTAGCCAAATTCTTTATTTATGCCAGACCATCCCTCTTAAGTCATGGCTCTGTAGCCTTCTTTAAGACATTTGATTGTCTCCAATATTGAAGTGTTCACATATGAAAAAATCACCACTGGTGGAAAGCAGTGGGGAATGACCTATGTTCATAAATATAGTCATTGAACTAGGATAAGCTTATTAATGTTGAAAAGTGGAAAAAAACCCTAGTAAGCAGGTTAGGATATAAATTTTTCTTCATTGGTTACTGTACTTCAGACCAAAAAAGACAAACAGTTTTTCAATCTTGTTCATTTTGTCCTCTTCCTTTGCTTCTCATGGGAGATGAGAAGTGAAGCAGCAAAAAGCTTTATTTTGATTTGTACAGACAGTTTCTCTTCAGAGGAGGAGGAAATTTGACATCAGTACCTTCCTCAAGGTAAAGATTTCATGAAAAATACAGCTGTCTGTCTAGCTATATCCCTGCGTTTCTAGGCACCTGCTTTTACTCAGTCCAAATTACAGATGAAAATATTTCAGCCAGTTCTATTTTTTTTCTAGTTAGTATGAAATCGCACACCTTGTTATAGAGAGGAAATCTATTAGACTTTTCCCAAGGTCTGTGCTGTATTCCCAGTTGGTGTCAGATCGTTCCTAATTGACCTATTAGATATCTACTGACCTGATCCTCATGGGCTGTAAGTAGGTATAGCATCATGAAACTATTTCAAGTAACAGTTTGGAACCAAGTATTTGATTTTTTTCTTTCCTTGCTCTTCTGTGCAGATAAAGTTCCTCACACAACCTGGCAGCAATGCATCTGATTTTAAATGGCTTAGAGGCGCTCCTGATAAGTGAGAGGACAGGAGGCTGATTGCTTCAGGGTAGATTTGTATTGTTTACTGCTTTTAGACAGAGATATGGTAACTTTCTTCTTTGAATGAAAGTCACTTTACATTCTCTCAGTAAATAAACACAGTGATTATTCTAAGACCCACATACAGTTTCAGTACTTCATATATCTTACTTTGTGTATTGCTGTGCCATATGCATTTGTGTGACACTGCTTAGCAGTGTCACACAGATTTTTGTTAACTGAATGTTGCAAGCAAGCTGCATCTCAGCACTAAGTAATGCTTAAATAATTTTCAGTGAATTATTTCAGGTGGATTTTATTAAAATGCATATGAGGAAATGGGAATTTTTTATTATATGTTTGATAGGAATTCAATAACTTTAGCTCTAGGAATTACTTGAGACATGGTTTGAAGGCTGATTATTATTTCAGTGGGTTATTTAGCTCTCAGAAACAACCCTTAGAATGCTTTAATGACAATTCTCAGAATGTTTTAATGAGAGTGGCTGCCTACATGGAATCTTATGTCAGGGCTTAGGGTAAAAATTCTTAGTTTGACATGTTTGAAGGTCTGGGAAAAAATATGTTTGTGAAGGTGTAGAGTTGGAGAGTTCCTCTACTCATTTAATGATGATACTTTTAACAAGAAGGGTGAAGAGGGCTAGTCTTTGTAAAACAATGAACTCTGCTTTTGATGAGAAGCTCCTACCACTGCCTCAGAACAAATACATGGAAGTAACGATGTACAAGAGGCTCAAAAAGTAAAATCGAAGGACTTTTGTTAAAGTTGAGTTCTAGGGCAAAATATGCAGCTCAGCATTGTCTCTTGACCAAGTCTCAGAAGCAGCTCAGCCAGGAAAATTCCCTTTTGGCCAGGCTCTTAGGAATGTTGGAACAGGGTATTGACTTGCAATCTTGTTGACTTGCACTCAGTGGAAATAATGTGTGACACAGCAGGTAATAAGCACCTCTGCAGCTTATGGCGCATTTCAAAATCTAAAAAGTAATACATTAATTTTGATACTTCTCTACACTCCTAATGCATGAAAGTGAATGCAAAGTTATTTTAAAACTTCTGTTCAGATTCTGTATCTGTATCAGAACATCTGACTTGTAAAAATACTATTACACTTCTTACAACTCAGAAAACAAAAATTTAATATTTTACAATGCAAAAGGTAAGATCTCAAAAGAATTGGCAGAAATAAGATTATATATGTCACCATGGTTGGTCCCCTTTGTATTTGTACATTGTGATAGTCTCTAAATACAGTATGAAATTTTCTTATTCCATAGAAGTGTTGCCTGGGTAGGCCTGAATGCACAGAGTAGATGTTCTCTTAGCAAGCAATCATAAAATATATATGTTTGTTCCTGATGTTTAATGCATGTCCTTATAATTTTTTTTTCCCATGCTGTTCAAATACTTTTCCAGAAGTGCTGGCATTTTATTATGGGCTTTTCCTATGCTTTTGTGCATTAGCATACCTTTTAATTCAAGTTTCATGGAGTTCAATGTTGCCATCTATTTCTTTCTGTTTCCCTTCTCTAGCTTCTGTCATCTTTGCCCTTGAATAAAACAGCTTGTCTGTCTTTCTGAGTTTGTTGTGGGCTTCACTGAGAGAAATGGGGAAGAATTTTCTTATTCTATCCTCTTTGGTGTTGAAAACCCACTACTTAAGAGTTGTGCCCCAGAGCTGCAAGCTAGCTCAGGCTGAATTGTTGTCTGCAAATGTTTCATAAGTAGTTTAGTCAACCACAGGAGCTAAGAATTTTGAATTTTGGGCTCTCTTGGATAAGATTTCCCTCAGTTTCATCGTTTGGCCAAATTTGTGTAAATTTTCACAAGAGTACTGAGAGGCACATACGATCCAAAGACCATTTCCTGTTATATATCAAAATTTAGGTACTTGAGAACAACATATATGAAAAAATACACATATGCATATTAGTTTGCCAAAACTTCTTAATGTCAGCAAAAAGTATTACCAGTCCTGCTTTCATAAATGGCTAGATTGTGTTGCAGTTTTTTTTCTATAGTCATTGAGTGTGGCAAGAGCAGTAAGCATGAAAAATTTTGGATAAACTGTTTAATAATCAACAAGACCTGCCTGCACAAGTAATTACACTGTTGCAGAATCACTAGGTTTTGAATTTAAAATTAAGTGCTTTTATATTGCCTGTTGCTGAGGATTCTCATTTCTATGGACTCTCTAATTTATTTCACTTCGAAAGCACAACACCACCATTTTTTAAGGTGAAGTAATAGAGTCTAAATAGAAAACTCAGAAAGAACAAGCCTGCAGTACATGTTCTGGACAACTTCTGTGTAAGCAAATAGCACACCGCGACTCAAAATGTGAAGTGCAATCAATTATTTGCTGCTCAGATACCAGGCAGATCTGGATACTAAGAGATTTACTCAGGGTGCTACATGGCACGCATGCTTTGATGGAATTAGCACCTCAGAACCACGAGTTGCCTGGTGCTGCATGACAACAAACTCAATGAAGCACAGTGCAGAACTAAACCACTTTCCGTTGCTCATGCTAGATTGCTGTCCAGTTGTTAAAGCACTTAGTCACATCAGTACCTCCTTGTGCTGTCCTTGGGCTGCTGCTGTTAGATGTGGCAGGATTTGTGCCAAACTCAGCCTTGTATCCCTTCTAGGGTCACTTGAGTTGCTCCACATGCAGGCGTGTCCCTTTTTACATGCAGCTTTGCTTGACCTGGCGTGGATAATCTCCAAAGCAAGTAATCCTCACAAGAATTATGAGGGTGATGATTATATGGGGAAATGTTAACACCTGTTGATGCTATCAGTTATACTTCTAGTACATGGATAGTATGAATTATAGTAGTGACCTCACTTTGCAATGAAATTCAAGATGTTTACTGTCCTAATCAGGTACTGAAAAATTACACTGACCACATCTCTGCCTTTAGCAGACTGCTTATTTTGGCCAAGTGTTATTTTTACTCTTTCTTCCACTTGAAGAAAGCTTTGGAATATGGTGAAAGCATGCTAATTACTACTTCCTTGTTTCGTATTAATTCACTCATGTTTTTAGAAAAGTTTTACATATTTATGGATGTGGTGACTTAATTAAACTTTTCAAAAACAGGATTTACCCTTGTACCTGGGGATTTCTGTGACAGCTTCGGTTTCATTTATAAATGCAGATATTTGGCTTTACACTTAGGTGTTCAGTTAATAACATTGGACCTTGGTAGATAAAGACATCTATAGGAGGATGGAGGAAGCAGAGTAGTGCTAAATAACATGTTGATACTGGTGGGTGGAACCATAGTGCAAAAGCAACTGGCTGTTAAAAGGTACCAAATAAAACTAAACAAACTAGTGTCTGGCTCTATATTTTTATCCCTAAACCTATCAGATTAAGCATGTTAAATCGTGTGTTTTGCAAGGATGATATAGTAGCTCAATTAGAAGTTTCAGTAGTAAAATCAATAAATCTGTTAGCTCTTAGTTTATGGTGCTACTTACAATGTCATACAATTGAGTATTCTTTACAAAGTATTTATACTTGTAAATAATTCAGATCCATTTTATTCAAATTTCTTTCCATGAGTAGCATTCTCTAGAGGTGTGGTTTTTGTTTGGTGGTTTGGGTTTTTTTGGTTACGTCTGTCCTTTTGCATAAGTAAACAGAAATAATAACTCTTTATGGGGAAAATTATTAGATCTTTAGCTTGTCAACACACCTTTTCTCATTTTTGACAACTCACATTCTGCTTTATGCAGACTGTATTTCCTCTGTTACTTCAATTCTTGCTAACATTCTTTGTGTTTTCATTTCCTGGATATATTTGTTACCTCATATACCTGAGCATAATAGTGAGAAGAGAGATTAAATCACTTTAGCAGTACCTTGAGACATTCACCTGTGCTGGATAACTGTCCTTTGGACAGCACTGGAAATAGTGAAATTTTCAAAATGTGGACTGTTAAAGCGCAGTGGTGGAGAGCTATTCATGATTGCTGCTGTATGGAGTGTTTGTTTCACAAAACCCAAATTTAATCCTTGGATAGAACTTGGCTTAGAGATATTGGCAGGTCCAATGGCATGCCAGTTCATAAATGAAAGACCAGAGAGAGGAGTGGGTGGACCGACTCATCAGTTTGTAGAGAGTATTAGATTTGGAGAAACCCTGTCCATCTTCCTTCCTTTGTATTTGTATTCTATCTTCTTTACTAAGCTATGTTCATTCTTTATTTTTGCATCAATGGGGCAACAAATACGTTCTATAGAAGCAACAACAGCTAATTAGCAGTTTTGAAAGATGGAATGAAATTTTGAGTTCTTCAAGCACTGCCTTCTTCCATTTTGATGCTCTTCTGGTCTTTAAAATATGAGATGAAAGGAACCAGACTGCTTGGTGGAAGGTTGTGTATCAATGTAAAATGATTTTTAAGCAAAGGAAATGGTGGAGGAAACCTCAAGGTGACATTGTGATCAACTTTCTTTTCCCAAACATCCTTGCCCAAATCTTACCCAAAGTCTGCCATTTTTTCCTTTTGGCATCCATTATGAATGGCACAGCTGCAGTAGACTTGCACCATATTCCTTGTATTTGTCAGAAAGAGGCTGATGCAGAGACATTCAACGAAGGGTACTGCTTTTCTACTCATGATAAGCTCAAATCCTCCAGGATTCAAGGAAAAGTAGTAGTTGCCTCCAGCTAGTTTCTTACAATTTTATACTTGTTTTTCATCTTTAGCATATGATGAACTTAATTATTGTCGAAGCTCACCATGTTTAAGGCAGTAATTTTTTTTTTTTCTGGGCTTACAGATGAAGAATACTAAAGCACAGCAAAATCAAGTGATTTGTCTGTGTTCCTTCCATGAGTCAGTAGCACAAGTAGGAAATAGAGCTCACGCTTATTCTTAGCCCTAGGAATATTTCATCCCAAGAATAGGCCCATGTACTTTGCTTCCTGAACAATACCCTGTCCTTATATAGCTTTTAAAAATAATTACTGCACAGATCCAGAGTTGAGCTGATTGCCAGATATGATGGTAGACAGATTTTTTTTTTTTCTCTACAGGCATGTTGACAGGAACCTTTGGTTTCCTTTACTTCCTCTGAAGTGTTAAGGAGAGCTCCATTGTTACAACTATCAGACTGTATTCTACACCTGTAGCTTTCTAAAACAGCAGCGCTGGGGGTTTTTTGTTGTGTGATTTTTTTATTTTTATATTTTTTTTCCCCCTATGTTTACTGTCTGTGAAAGGGGAAGTTCTGGAAGAGGAAGGGGGATAAATGAGTCAGGGTTATACTGGATTATCAAGAGTGAACTGCTAGTAGCATATATCCTTTTTAGTCATGTTCCTGTGCCTTCTGGAGATGTTCAAAAATTCACATGATTCTTCAGAATTTTTTTTTTGTGATTTGTCCGATGCTTAGTGTGCATTCCTGTCTGTGTCGCTTGTCAGTAGTTAACGGCAGAAGTGTAATCTGTCAAGGGGCTTTATGGGCAGCTATGATTTTCCTCGTGGTGGCAAAATACAAACAGGAAATAATTTGGCAAGGGTCTTTTTCCACAGAATGGGAGCCTGAGGCACAAAACATTAATGCTGAACTCCTGGAGAGCAGAGTGGAAGAGCTCGGAACATGGGTCTCCACTTCCCGCTTTTGGACCTGAATCACAAGACTTTATTCTGTCCCTTTGAATTAGTAATACGTATTTTTGTAGGATCCCTGTGTTCTACTGCAACTCAAGCATATGGATCAGAAATCTGTTTTGAATGTAACTAATTGGGTGAAATGAACTCTCTACATATGCTTTGGATTTTGAAGCTTTAATATTTGGGGGGATGGATTTTTAAAAGTTAAAATAAACAATTCACCTTATGAAGGCATTTCAAACTTTCTTTTATCTTTGTTCATAAGCACTTAGATTTGCAGTTTTGCCAAGCTAATAGAGCTGTCTTTGTACAAGTATTCTCAATAAGAATTGTAGATTAATACAATTTAGTAATAGTCTTGTATACTTTTGTGTCAGATCTATCTGGAGAATATTCTCAGCTGCCAAACGGGTTTTATTCTAGCTCTAAAGACTGTTTTTCTGTGCCAGGGGAATGAGTTATATATTATGAGCTTGGAAAGTTGATGTATTGTTTATTACAGTAGGTTGTTGTTTAATAAAGTATATCTATGTGGGTGCAGAAAGATTAAACACGTACAGATACAGTGAAGAAGGAAAACCAGCAGTAACCTAATTTTTGGAATGATGTAACTGCAAAGATGTACAGTCTGTCTTCTTCTCTATGCTATGTTTCTTTCTAGAAATCTGTATAGTTGTAAAATAAAAATAATTGTTTTTCATGGGAGATCATAATATGCAAGCATGATAGTAGAAATGATATACACATACAGTATGTAAGCAGGTTTATGCATTTGCAAGTTGTTGCATGAGATATAAGTACATATTGCTAAAATGACTTTGTCTTGGTTATAGTCTGTGAAATCCAGTAATTATGAAGGATCAGGGCACAGATGTGTACTTTGGTTTGTATATTTATGTATATGCTGATTCTGCCAAGCGTATTTGCTTTGGAGCTCTCCAAGTTTGGAGCTCTGAGTATTTTACTCTGTTCATCCGCATGTGCAGGCAGTAAATGGAGGACACAGGTGTTCCCCTGCCTCATCAATCAGGCCAGTGGCAGAAAGGAAGTGACAGTGCCTAATTCCCTATCCAGTTCTGTTTGCTAGACCATATTGCCTTCCAAAAAGTAAAATTGGCTTTCATACAGTGATTACAAAGTTGACACAGCCAAAACTTATCTGCGTTATTGCATGCTGGTCATGTTTCACTTTCCTGTTTAATAGATCCAGGAGGGTAGGACTGCTTCAGACCTTCTACTACAAGCTGTCGCTGCTCTGGTGTTATGGTTAGGATGTTGTAATATTTCCATTATTAAGCCCTGTTTTAAAATCACACGTGACTGGGCATTTGAAAAGTCCCTCAGTTATTAAATCTTTGCAGTATTCTCTAGACTGACCCCCCTTACTGGAGTTGAAGAGAAAATTGATTCAGAATATAGTCATTTAATGAAAAGTGAACAAACTCACAATTCTTGTTTTCAGGCTTTACTGTCTGTATTTTAGAAAACTTGCTGATGAGGTATAACTCCAAAAGACAGATTACTTTTGAAATAAAGAAAAAGCATCTTCTGATTAACTAAAATATGTTTACTGATTCAATAGACCTTTATGAGTTGATAGTAAATGAAAAATCAGTTTTTAATTTTTATATTTTAGGTATTCTGAGGTCGGTTCAAACCTTGTTGGTTCTTCAGTAGATCTGTCTCATGTACAAGCATGTCTGGCAACGTAGAGTATGACTGAAAAACTGGTACTTCAGAAATCAAGTTCTACAAGGGGTTTGAACTGTATGGCATCAGTTTGAGTTGGCAAAAGAAAGCAAAAATAAGCATGAATCATAGGAAAAACATCAAGTAATAGGTATTGAGTATGTTGCAAATAATATGGAAGAGACATACACTATGCATTACATAAAATGCAGTTGATACAGCATCATTTAGTGTTAAAATAATCTTAAATCTTACCACAGTAGCTATTATATTTGGAGAATTATCATCTTGGTTCAAATTGTTATAAAAAGGCAGTGTTGTCTGATTTCTGAAAGATAAGCCTTTCTTCTCATCAGTATGAAACACATTCTCGCTACAGCAATAAAGAGATGCTTGTGCTCTGTACCAGGCATAACACAGCTGAGGAAAGAAATCCCACCTCTAACCTGCTCCAGGTTGCCAGTGAAAGCATATTATAATTTTAAATCCTGAAGGCTGGCTGCTGAGGCATTAAAGCCATTGTTTCTCTATAATTTGGATAACATTTTTTTGAGGTGTAGCTCCAGTGTGATCCTTTAAGATACCTCTCCCCTGCTAGAATCTAGTGAGTCAAAGGGTCTCTCCAGAGCATGGATCTGCTCAGCTTTTCTTGTGCCACCGGACTGCCAATACAACTGTCCCTCTGCTAGTGCAAGAGTCCTCACTGTGACCAGAAGAAGAAAAGCCTGTGTCATGGTCAGAGATGCAGACAGAGTTGATAAAGATTGGTTTCTTTACAGCCTCATGGTGGGAATGAGACCTAAAGTAGGTGGCTCAGACTGACCAGTTCCTTTGGCTTCCATTAGGATTATTCACCAAAATACTGAAGCTGTTGGGTTTAGTTGTTGATTTTCAAATAAATAGAATTTGAATACCTTGTCTTACACTTATGAATGGAAAATAAGATGGGAAATTTTTGACACTGCTCCTTCTTTATATGGGGGAGAAAAAGGAGTCATCCTAACTTAGAAAATGGAGCTGCACAGACTGCCCAGTGGATAAAGTGGAGTACGTGCTTCTTGAGATGCCCTGGGAAAGCCCTCCACAAGACAGCAAAAGTACTTATGCTAAAAGGGGTAGACATTGACAGAAGAGTGAAATGCACAAGTAGGGAGAATCACTGGCCCACCCTGATGTCATCATCTCTGTGCCTTGTATAATTCTTGAAAAGCATTTTTTAAATCATTGAGTTTTGTATCTCTGTCTCAATAAGTTACTGAGATCTGCTATCACATAAGCATGTCTAAGTAAAAATGGTGCAGTATGTGCTTTACAATTCTAAAGGAAAAATATATAAGTGAAAAGTTAAGACATTATTTATCATGATTATCTGATACTAAATAAAGACTTGAGATAATCATCTGGTACAGCAAGAATCAAAATTAAGGAGGAACCACAGCTACCATATATATAAATGATAAAGAATTTGCCATTTTCTGCTGCGCATACATTCTGTGATGTATGTTCAAGCACAGACAAGGTTCTAGTTGGTTTCAAGTTTCAGCTTTGCAGTCAGATAGAAAGAAGGTATCCTAGATACTAAAACATTTTTTCTTGTTTATAGAAATATAAACAAAAAATAATTTTACTTTTTTCTTTGTTTTAACCAACGTTTATAACAAAACAAAAGTGTATTGATGCACTTAGTGACTGGTGCTGTTCAAAGAGGGGAGGAACAGGCTTTGTGATTTAGAAACAACCATTTGGATGCATGTCTGTACTGTGCATTTGCTGTCCAGTTCCTGCCAGCTGTTGGTTCTGGTCAGGTACTGTGCAGCTCTACCTAACAGACATTGCATGTGTATGGATGTGTGCATACTGACACGCACACACTCTGCTCTGGGCAAGGAGGTGTCCCAGATGGCACCTATACATGACTTTGTCCCTTAGTTCACTACAGGGCTTGAGCCTCACGAATCCAACAAGCTCACTTGGTAAATTTGTACCTGAAAAGAACCCCTGCAACACAGTACATTCCTAATGTAGACAGATAGACAGTGTACCAGGCAAGGGAGAGCTCTGTTCAGACTTGCACCGAATCATGTTCCTGTCTGTCCTGAGTACAGAAGGCTTCTTTCTTAATCTTGGGTCTAGGGGAGGCTGAGGGAGCCACATTAAAATAGCTGGTGCTTGCTCTCTGCATCAGGCTTGAGTTCTGAGGAGTAGAATAATAAAGAACACATGTGTGTAATTGAAGTACAAAGGAAATAGGAAGGGGGATAGCAAGGAACAAATCCAGAAAATAAGGAACAGTTGGGCATCATAATTGCAGACATCTGATTATACTGGAGGAATTAAAGGATTCTGAAAGAATTAGTCCTACAACCATTCTGAATCTTGAAGGGAGTGAGAATTTATTCATCAGGGGTTTGTTTGTTTGTTTTAGATTATTTATGTTTTAAAAATAACTATCTTTGTTATAGTTTTCCTGGTAGGAAAACCTATAGTAAAATCTGCAACACAGCTTCCACAGGAATCTCCATTTGTGAAGAGCTTGTAATACATTTGAAATAATTACTCCTTCAGTACTGAGCCGAGTGTTCTTTTAGGAAGACCCCAGGAAATCTGTTCAACTCTTTGAGATTTTGAGCATTCTGAAAGCTATTTGGTATGCACATGTAAAAATCTATCTTAATCTTTCCATGTAGCTAATGGCTTATGAGTAAGTTTGAATTTATTTAAAATACTGTCTATAAGCAGTTATAAATTACATGATTGATAAGCATTTTATCATGTTTTTTCATTAAATTGTCTGAGCCACTATTAAGTAGTACCTGAGATCGTGTAAGGTGAGTGGACCTGACACAGGGCACTTCTAACTCATTAAAATACTTCAATAAAATACATAAGAATACAAATTCTTCATCAGAAACAGCTCAGTCTCCTGGGTGATCTCTCTTTCATACATTGCTGCAAGGATCATCTAAGGAGTCTCCAGAAGTAAACTCTCATAAAGATTGCTTCACCCTTCTTCTCTCTCCTCACTGTCTCCCACAGATTTTTCCATACAAAAGGATTATTTGCATTTAAGGATGCTATGTTCTTTGAACTATACTAAATGGCATTTCTGTGCCAAAAACTAAATAATTTTTGATAAACTGATACAAATCTGGAAAGTTTATGGAAGTGAGCTGATAGCAAAGAAGCTTGACTTTTGTTTCTAACACGCCACTGAAAACTGAAAGCAAGTTTTAACTGAAGAGAAGGCATTTAAAAAGAGAATAGGAAGTAGCTGCAGTAAGGAAAAGCTGGAAAGAATAAAAAGAATAAAATTGCCATAGGGAAAGAAAGAGTAAACCTAGTCCTGTGCTGTTTATGTTTGTAGAAACCTGGACTGAAATAGGTTTGGTGTCACATACAAAACTGTATCTTTGAGGGTTTTGGCGTGTCTATCTTCCTTTTTTTTTAATGTATTAGCTGTCTAATTAGTATAAATTCCTGCTTCTGCAATGATTAAATGAAATAGAAACACACAAGCTTAATCTTTATGAGGATCAGAAATTTATCTGGAATTTGCAGTTGAGAACTGAAATCTGTTCTGTTGCTGAACAAATGATTTTATATTCATGAAGACTTAGGATAAATACGTCCTCAGAAGCGCGTGCAAAAAACACAAAATACTCATTTGTATTTCTTTGATGTGTTTTCAGTTGAAAGCTCAGTGTTTTTCTTGTGTCACACAGTGGTTATTACACAAATATGCAGGATATATAAGATACTGAAAGATTGATTCAATTTATTCAATTTTAAGGATTTGACATGATTTTTGTTTTCCTATTATATCCACAGGAGAAACCTGACAAAGCTGTCCCTCATCTTCAGCCACATGCTAGCAGAAATCAAGGCTATTTTTCCAAATGGCCAATTCCAGGGTGATAACTTCCGTATCACCAAAGCCGATGCTGCAGATTTCTGGAGAAAATTCTTTGGAGATAAGTAAGTACTAACATTTTGAAAAATACTTAATTCTTTCTAATCATAACAATGAAAAAGGATGATATTTTTAAAAAATCAAAATTGAGGGTCTGTGTATGTGGGTGGGCATTTTAAAGGTAGTTTCTAGTCCAAGTCTTTAAATTGGCTGAAACTGCTAAATTCATTATTAACAATTTTTTTTTCAATGTTGTAATTTGCTCAAAGGTTGAATAAAAACATATGGAAAGTTCTGTCAAGAGCAGTTATACTCTATCATAAATTAGACTACATTGCATGAAGTTTATTGGTTACATTCTAGGGTGATGATAATGCATTGCTTTCATAATGTACACGGCAAATCATGCCCTTTTATATTATATATATCTATTCTACGAATGATAACTCTGAAGTCTGAATTAGGAACTTGATATTGGTCTCATGGATAGTACGTTTCCTTATCCCATCTTTAACTTTCTAACTACTACAATATTTAGTGGTTTTTAAGTAATAGAAGTAATGTTTTTACTCCTTATTATCGAAACTTTTTTTCTACAGCTGTACTATAACATAGTCACAGGGGACTAATGTTTTCTTTTGTTCAAGTTCTGTTACAGAAAGGGATAGAATTACTATAATGATATGTCAGAAGGTTTAATTAAAAGCAGGTTTTGGAGAAACTCATTCATTAGTCATAAAATGAACGCTAAGTGTGACTTGTAGATATGTGATTAAATCCTTATATCAAATGCAGTATTGAAAATGTAAAAGTAGGCAGGTGTGGGGTTTTTTGTTTGTTTCTGGGAAACAATTTTATTTATGATACAGATATAGGTTAATAGATGATGCATAGCTTTGTCACTTTCTCACATGGAATGCTTTTAGTGTAACAGTGACATAACAGGGAGGAAGCAAGAGTTTTGTATATTTTACAATGTAACAGAGCAGTCATGGTCATCAAGTGTAATATCTCACGTAATGTAGGCTGTAGCAAGTCACAGAATAATTCCTGCAACAATCTGTTATGTTTTCTGAGCAAGAGTATCTCTTTAAAATGTCTTTCATTTTTTATTTAGAAAATCAGTGTAGTAGGTTGACACTTTTGCAAATTAATTATTTTTCAGTGTGAATTTATAACAGTTTCACTTCCTTTTTTTGGTTTTTTTGCTAGCCTAAACACAGCTATTGCTAGCTTCCAGCTTTCTGGTTTCATTATAGTGTTATCTGGTAACTTCAGTCTTCTAAACAAATTTCTTTCTCATGGAGGTAGTGTTAGAGTGTGATTAAGTTGCTGTATCAATCTTTTTGTTAGAGAAAAGGAATCTGATCATGCTTTGCATTACCCATTTTAATGTGAAGATGATTTTCAAAATACCTGCAAAAGTGCAGATAACTTTATCTGAAGGATTAATTTACATGACATATAGAGGTCTCTATCAGATGAGGGTTTTGAAAAACACATCAGTCAAAAAAAGAAAAACAGGAGCTTTGAAAAAATGACTAATGATCATCTTTGTTTGGTGTTTCTCTTGTCCTCTCTTTTTCCCCTTTGCTTAGCAACTCAGAATCTAAATCTCCTCATGGTCCTTCTCTTTATCTTGTTGGGCTCTGTCCTTGAATGACCTTTACCAGCTGTCTTGATCTCAAATTGTATTTCTGTCATTGGGATTTACAGATCTCATCTTCTTGCAAGCTGCTGATTCTTTCTTTCATTTAATCTTAACCAGTTTCATCAGCTTCCCTATTCACTGTCATGTTTCTCTTTGTATTTTTCTACTAACTTTTACTTTCTGTGTGAGATTCAAGTGCTTCCCTTCAAGTTTCCTTCCAGTGGTCCTGCCAGTTACCTTTGGGGGATGGCACAATAGATAGGTACTTGAGGTGTCAGACAATAGGAAACTGCAACATATTAGTAAGTTTTTATCAGAACAAGGTTGGTACGAATTTTTCAACTGCCTCAGTCCATCTGAACAACTCAACTCTACCCTTGTCTTTCTCTTGTTCACACTTGACTCTTCTCTTTCCTGACTTATCCCCTGGAGCGCTTCTTTCTAATCTTTTTCAGCTCTTGCCATGCCTTTTTTATGCTTTGGCTTTTTCTTGTTTATGTAAATTTCTTCATAAAATGCATCTTTAAATATGAACTCTCAGTACTAACCCTCTGACTTCCTCCCCCTCCCCCCCCGCCATGTACTTTGATAGGGTTTTTTGTTTGTTGGGGGGGTTGGGGTTTGTTGGGGGTTTTTTGTTTCTGTGGTTTTTTTGGTTGGGTGGGTTTTGGTTTGGTTGGGGTTTTTTTTGTGTGTGTGTTAAAGCATCCATGCACCAAAAATGCCTAGGAATCAAGGCAGTTTGGGGATGTCCAGTTAATTACATAGGTAGCCTTAATCATCTAGCACAGTCTGCAAGTTTTTTGAGTTCTATCTTGTCAGGTGCTTTACTTTCGGACTGGGTAGATAACCGCTGTTTAAATTAGTATTCCCAGCTCTTTTCTAACAAACTGAAGGTGGTTTAGTTACCTGTCTTCTAAGCAGTGAACAGTTGATCTGTGCTTGGCAGCCTTGCCATTATCTCAGGTTTAGTTAATTGTGCTTAAGTAACTGTAAAACATGTAAAAGCATGTATGTCAAATAAACAGATGAGAGAAAGGTTTATTTGGCATTACATTTAATCTCTTTGTTAAACAAAATGCTTAAAGCTTTTAAAACATTAATTATTTTCTAATCCATTTAGAAATATGTGTCAGGCATGTCTGCAAGCCACATCTTTTACAATGGGCCTGTTATGACAAATTAGTTTAGAAATATGCTAGTATCACTTCCTTAGAAGTAGAGCGTACATAAAGATTTTGGGTGTTGCAAACAACTGATAAAATCTGTTTCTAACCTGACCACCTAAAGAGAGGCCTCTAGGACTATCTGAAACCTCCAACTGTGGTTAGGTGCGAACACTCCAATGAAGGAACGCAGGGAGGAACTATATTGTATGTCCCCTGGCTGCATCTCTATTTTACAGGGCAAGCCTGGACTCCTCACTTGTTTGCAAAAAGCAGCCCTTACTTTGACGTCACTAAGTAATGCTACTCAAGATTAGAGCATAAGTAAAAAGTAAGTTGTGCTGGATCTTGGCTACTAAGTAATGCTATTCAAGATTAGAGCATAACTAAAAAGTAAGTTATGCTGGATCTTGGCTTCTGATGGGTAAACTGTAGCACAAGAAATAATTCCGAGGCACTGTTTGATCGGATTGGAAGGAGGGAATTGGAACTATTAGAGTCATTTATGATTTTTTTTCAGCGTACTATTATCATAAAAATAATCTTCCTGTTTCTAAACATAATGAATTGGAAACTTTTATATAATCTGTTTTCTGCCTTGGTTTCTTTCTGAAATGTTACAATTTTTTCTTTTTTAATTTGAAATACTATACATAGCAAGAAGGAGGTCAATAGCCATTTATGTTTTGAAGTCTAGTCTTTTACTTTCAGTTTTTGAAAATGAGACCTATGCTTCCATTTACAGAAAACAATATATTGTAATTTGCTGAGGAATAAAATCCAAAAGATGCAATTTCCAAGAGTCCAGTTTTCAGTTTTAAAAAAAAAAATCTGTATCTGATTTCTTTCAGTGCTCTCCCTCAATGAATGGGGAACTTCTAATTTTGTTCGTTACATTTGTCTGTCTGGACACTTGCTGCAAAATTGTGCAGCTGTAACTAAGTTTATTCATTATGTTATTAATAAGTATCATAGGATGCAGTAATTCTTTTTGTGTTTAAAGGTAGTCAGGTGTACGTGCACGTGACTTCAAACTCATTAGCAAAATAAATGGCTAGGGTAACTATTTCAAGTCTCTGATGATCACACATCTAGCTGCTCTGAATTGCTTTAGAAAATACAGAAGTAGAACCCAGCAAGCAATTTGAATGGCTCAATCAGAGCAGTGTGCTGAGATAACTTCACACATTCTTGGCCTTCAAATACCTCCTCAACTTTTGCATTTCTGGTACACCACTACAAAACTTTTAGATAATGTCGGTAGCTAGAGAAGCTTGGATGAGAGAGAATGCTATGGTGCTTGTGAGAGCAGTGGGTATGTCAATAACGGAAATCATCAGTCCTCACACAGGCAGAGAGTGCAAAAGGAGTAAATAGGCAGAGCCTTTACAATTGTGAGGTTTTCCAGTATCGCATGTTTCAGAGGAGAAGGGGAAACCTTGGAAGTGATAAGGTGTTTGGAAAGGATCTGCAGAGACTAACAAAGGGTTTAGGAATGTATAGGGAGGATTGATAAATCAAGGTGGGAGATAATGAAATTTTGATTATCTGGGAGGAAGGAGAATGTGGACGATAGAAATGGAGGAATTGATTTCTCTGCAAGGGGAAAGTAGAGTATGTATCCAAATTAGGGGGTAGGTGAGGAGGTCAGTGGTGTCAAATAGAAGGCCCAGGATGGTTTTGGTGTATTGACTTTGTCAAGGAAGCTGACAGAGAAAAGCTAACAAAGAGATGAGAGAATAGAGAGAATTTTGGATTTGCTTTATGGGGGGAAAAAAAATCAGGAACGAGTGAGAACTTTTACAAAGGCTGAACGAATGGAACTCTTTGGCATATTCACAGGCTATGAGGAAGAAGAGAGCCTCTTAAAGAGAAGAACTAAGGAATTAATTGACACAAGCTTTATACCATAGTCAAGGTCAAGATTTTAGGTTAAGATCTATACCAAGAAAGAGCTTCATAGTGTCAAAAGCAGGAAAGCGGTGAAATTGAGAAGGTGTGATTTTTGAATTTATATTGATTGCTAGAATACAGTTATTGGAGCAAGTGGTTTTAGTGGAGTGGATCTTCAGCCGTGGTTTACCATTATAGTTGTGCTGAAGCAAATGATAGTTAAAGTTACAGCTAAACAGTAATGCTAAATGGAACTGTGAAATTGTAAGGCATGTAATCAGCAGTTACATTTGTTTACAGATGCTTTAGTAACCCCCAGTGGGTTGTAAATATGCATATAAAACATAATCTGATAGCTTCTTCATTATCCGCATTTTATCACTGTATAGTGCTAGACGTTAATTTCCCCCAGTTCCTCTCTCATTTTAATAGCACCTTACATCTTTTACTAGTTGTGTGTTCTGAGCAAAAATGTGCAAAATACTACTGAGAGGAGCGATCCTGAACTGAGAATTAGAGTGGGCGAGATAACCTAACAGATCTTTCCAGCCTCTGAATTTGAAAGCTATAGTGAAGTCATGCAGGACTTTGTAACTACTGAAATTTGTGATTTGTGGCTGTCTTCGTATTGCAGAATGAATCAGCAGCAAAATGTCAATGTTCTTAGATTTTTCAATTCTCCATACTTCTGCCATTTGTTTTAATTTTTAAAGTTTTACTCTTCATTGTGAAACCTTAAAAAATTGAAAGCATTTCTGTTATTGTTGTCAGATAAATTGGTTTACCCCCACCTTTTAGTTTCTGAGGAAATAGAAATTCTTTCACTGCTAGGGTCAAACACATTACTATTTTAACACTCTGATACTTTTTTTTCCATCTGAGGCCTGAAATTTATTTATTTTTTATTGGAATTTAGGAAAAAATATGGCTATTGATTTCTCAGTAGCAGTTAAACAGGGTATTTCAGATCGATATTCTAAATTTTGAGTAGTTGTGGTTCTGCTGTGGTTGGTGTTTTCTGGCTCAGGCTAGAACAGACATAGCTTCTGTGGCTTGGGTTCAGAGAAGAAGCAGTAAAACAGACAGACCACAATGTACGACTGTACATTTAGCTGTCAGAAAGTGAGACCTCAGATAAGCTAGGTTTTAACACCCTGTTGATGCCCTTAATCTAGGACTTGATTTCCTGTTCTTGCTGCTGTTAGTGTCCAAGAGCCATACTGTTGCCTGAACACTGTAAAAATATGGACTGAAGAGGTGGTCCTGGCCCAGAGAGGTTCAAGTCTGAGTATGAACTGATGTGTAAAGGGAAGCCAAAGATAGAGATGAAAGAGGAAGAGACAGTGATCCAAGTGCTATACCCACCATCACCATCAAGACGGGAGTTTTGGCAACAGGAACTTTTAAAGAGAAGGAAGTAAGCAGGGAATGGGGCTTTTAGAGGACAGTTCCTCCCTCAACTGGTCAGCAGCACGGGAAATAGGCTTATTGGTACCCTCGTTTAAAAACTTGAGCTAGAGGCAGAAGGTACCATTCCTTGGATGCTAGCGAGACATAAATCTTGCTAGATCTTTATCATAGAAATGCGAGATAAAGAAGTTTGAACAAGAAAACAGGTAATATAGAGAAGAGCTAGTCAATGGAAAGTTGCAAGATATGATTAAAATCCAGAAAAAGACAACAGTCTTCACAACTATTCAGGGTGGCTAAGAGTAAGGTAAAATTGCACGTAGAAAGGATAAAGGAAAGAAGGTTGTAACAGTTGGCACACAAGATTGTAAGACAGGAGACCAGAGTCTCAATGGATAGGCAGTAGAGGCAGTGTTTTAAGTATAAAAGGACGTGCAAAACCACGGGTGTGCTTTGGATTTGTGGTTAGAGATCAGAGTTGGAAATATATACATAAGTTTATCCCTTTAGGGACACTTCAGGAAATGCAGACTTCCTGCGTCCTTTAAGGAAGTACTAACTTGCTGTCTCTCCAGCAATGTCTAGTTACGCAGCTTTGGAAGTGTGTATTTTTAGTGGTATATTTTCCCCATTTCATAAGGCTCACTTTTCTCTTTTACCTTCTCTTTTCTCATGTTAGATTATCCTATTTTTGTTCTGCATGATGTCACTATATAAGGATTGTACTGGCACGATATGGCAGAATTCCTTTTTCCCCTTAGGACTTAACTTCTCAAGCCGTCTGTGTGTCAATTGTTTGCTCTGCAGTTCAGAAGCAATGAAAACATGTGGCCTCTCACTTAAAACTGAAGCAGCAGTCTTAAGAAAATGCTCTGTTCAGTGATGATAAACCAAAATCCACATTGCTCACTGCAGACTTGCAAAGAATGTTGTTTTCTATCTGGGTCAGTATTTTCTTGAATATTTTTGAGTTTGTTCTGGATACAGTAATGCCATTTTCATGTTATGTTTTCTGACAACATTTGAGAGAGTCTCTTGCAGACAAAAACGTTCACTGTAAATGTAGTTACAGGCGTACATGTTTACCTTCCTAGACATACTTGTGGTCTGCTCTGGTTCAAATGGGAGCAGTGCCACCTGACATTCCAGAATAGCTGCATCTCTGCAGTTCTCCTGAAGTGCTGTACTCTGCACGCTCAGAAAATATTTGCTTCCTGTCCAGGTTTGTTTTAATGTCCTTTGCTCTTTAATAATAAAGCAACATTCATGGAGCTTTAGGACAATGTTATGTACACATGATCAGGGCGGAAGGGAAGGGAAGACCTAAATTCCTTTGCTCAATTGCTTGAAAATTACATGCTGGACACTAATCCTTCTCCTTTAGGCATATGGAAGTTGTGTGGGTGGTGTTAAAACACTGTATTTGGTATTATAGAGTGACACTTCCCTTTGACAAGTGTCAGTAATAGTAAATAGATACCATCCTATATCAAAGTATTTTTAAAAAGCTTATACTTCGATCAGAACATTTTTGAATTCATCATTCTTCAGATACACTTATTAATTTTACTATTGCAGAAAAAATGTGGAGAAGTAGTGTCATTCTGAGAGGCTTGGGGGAGAAATGACTTATGTTAAGGTTTTTGACAGGACTCTTAAGTAAGACAACAACCCCAAGGTAAATGCCAAGATACAGATAGTTTTGTTGATTTGAGAGAGAAGATGCGCACAGAAAGCGTCTTCAGGAAAAATTATTCAGGATCATTTGTTCTATTTTGTGTTTTCTTTCCTTAAATTGGTATGGGCTTGCTTCTACTCTAATTATGAGGAAAGGCAGTATAAAGACACAGTATGGATGAATCCTTTCCTAGAAGTTTAGCAGATAAAGATTAGGTTTTACTTGTCCTCTGTAACCTTTTTCTGCTGTATAACATGTGTGTTTCAGCTTTCTTCATATTTTTGTTTCCTTCTAAAATTATCTCTCTGAAGATTTTGAACTAATTGAAGGTTGTAATGAAGTAACATGTAGCACAATAACAGTATGTACATGTAATGTAGTTAGATATTTTGGTATTACTTCAGTGTCCTGTTATTTTCCCCAAATTATATTACAAACAGAGAAACTGTTCCCAAAGCCCTGGGTGTATCTGTTCATAATGTGTGCGTGCGCATGGTAGTAGGGCTCTTAACTTTGGGCATCAGACACATGAGGGAAGTACAGTCTCTATGTAGTACCACCCTCTTAGCGAGTGACTCCCCAGAACATTGTCTCAGCTTGGAGTCATGTGCGCTCTGCTGCAGGGGATAGCTTACGTAACTACGATTAAATACCTGAAATACGAAGACACTGCCCTTCCTCAACCTAATTCTATAGAGAACTAATGTTACTGGGATGTCAAATTGCATCTTTCTGATGAGCTGTAGCAGAGCAGACTAACTCATCTCCTCCTAGACAAGTGTCCACAGGTCAGCCTAATAGCATGAGGCATGTGCAGAATACCTGCCAGCCTCTAGTGCAGGGTATCATTAGGGCATGATGCAACAAATATTACAAGGACAAAGATCACTGAAAGTATTTATAGGAGATACATTCTATGGTTCAGGAGCTGAATGCTGCAGGCAGTAGTTCATTACAACAGGATCCTATTTTTTCTTTCTATTAAAGGCAATATTTTTTTCTGTTTAAAAAAAAATAAATATGTTCAAACAACAATATAAGAATGCTATTAACTAGGACAGTCCCAATCTCAACCTTGGTTTGATTGGTCCTGTTGCCTTCCCCCTCCCACTGCCCCTGCCACCTCCCCATACAATTAAAATATCTCTTTAGATTTGACTAATGAGAAGGTGCCTTCAAAGTCTGTATATCACTTAAAACACAAGAAAGCAACAGTAGTGAAATGTTAATTCAAACAGAAACTCAGCTTGCCAGCGGTCTATGGAAACCTCTTTCGCCCCCTCATCACTGTGGGAAGAAGCATTCTGTGTGACCCCCTCCTAGGTCTCTGCCAGAGACAGAGTTTCTCGGTGTGCCTGAAAGGTCACCACATTTCAGAGCTGGAGGAGGAGGAAAGGATGTTGCAGAATCCTTCACCTTGTGAAGACTGGGTGTAACACCCTCATTTTGAGTGAGTGTGTGCTGTCTGCAAGGTCTCAAAATAGTGCAGCAATTTGTATATATAAACTGGAGAGAGACATTGGGGAGAAATGATCCCTGGCTGGTGCTGTTTCAAAGTATTTAGGAATGGTAGCTGTATAAAAGTAGCTGCTGAGAAATAGGATTTAATGTGTTTCAACCACCAATTTTCACCTTTTCTTAAGAAAGCAGAAGATAAAAGACCTATTTCACAAAGCTGCAGAAAAAAATCTGCTGAATTTCGTGAATTTTAAGTTGGGGCTGCCACTTTTTTTGACACTTGTTCTTGGAGAAGTCCTACAAAATAACTTTAGGTGTTATTTCATCACTCATTTCCCAACATCTGGTTTCTGTCTTAGCCAAAGTACTAGCCAACAGAGCTCTAAAAACATATTCTTCTGAAGACTTTTGTTTGTTTTGTCTGTTGTTG
>BOSO01008643.1:0-21778 GCA_018403395.1 Gorsachius goisagi | reverse complement strand
ATGAGGTTCACACAGGCCCATCTCTCCAGCCTGTCCAGGTCTCTTTGGATGACATCCCGTCCTTCTGGTGTGTCAACCGCACCACTTAGTTTGGTGTCGTCCGCAAACACAATTGAATTCAGGCTAAACTGCTTTAATATTCCTAGGAAGGAACTTAAGCCCAACCTAGTCGATGACTCTACGTGAAAATCAGTGTGTGGCTGCAAGGCTTTAGCTGACAACTTGCATTTAGATCCTGGGCTTGACACCTAGCTACCATAATGATGAGTGCTACAGAAAATATGCTTTGCATGTTCCTACACTAATGTTTACAAAACAATTTCAGGAAAAAAAAAATCTCTGTTAAAAGATTGATATTTGAAATTTAATCTAATTTTACAGTGTAATTTTAACTATACGCCAGTTAAAAATCTCACTAAGCCTGCTGGTCCCTAGAATCTGTTTTTTGATTTGGGGAATGTGAGGGAAAAAGAAAGACAATTGTTGTTACAAGATCCTCAGGTTCCTATGTTTCATTTTACAAAGTCAGTAATCACAGTGTTATTCTACCCATACAGAGCATCTCTACATTCTCTACAGACAGTAAATTGCTTCCAATCCCATTATAAGAATGGGAAACACTGCTCTAAAACATACCCCAAAATCATAATAATGAGGCACACAAATGCTCTATGAGTTGTCCAAGTTAATGCAGAAAGCTGTCAAATATAACACACTGTACCTGGAAAAAGGCTGCTCAACCAAATTCTCATTAAATATTCAATCCTACAATCTTAAATATGGAATTTATGTGGGATTCAAATATTTGCTAATTTGAGTGGTTTTGACTAACATCTTTAAATAGTCGCAGTTTCTTCGCTCCCATGAAGGCTAACTTTGTATTTGCTAGTTGTCTCCCTTTTTTTTTTCCTCCACCCTGTGGCTTACAATGACAATGTGGCAATTCATGAATGAGTGGGTGACATTAAAGGTCTATTTGTGTTTGCTGGCTAAATCCTGCATCTAACAGAAGGCATTTATTAGTTCTGTTGTTAGAATAATTGTTTCTTTAATGACACAGTGATGTTGTATTTGATTGTGCACAGAAGCAGAAGAGACAGCTGATGGAATTACAGTGCAAATTACAAATTGCAGTCTCGCAGGGAGATAATAATAAAATTTTAGGGTTGGGGTTTTTTTCTGAAAATTGCTCTGTATTACACTAATTTATGTACATTGCTCCTACTTCGCTCCAGAGCTATGATTAACTAGAACTTCCTTATGATTAACCTTAGCCACACTTTCTTCATGTCAATTGCAGGAATACATTTGGTGCTGGCATGCCTTTGCCAACTTGTATTTTATCAGCAGCAGTATTAGCATCTTGACTGAGCAGAATCTACAGGACTAATATAGTCATCAAGAAGTTAAATGGCTGTATCAGTTACTCTTTTTAATCTTTTTATAGGCGAAGGAGGGAACGGGGACTTTCTGAGGATAAGTAATTCTAAGCCAACATAAATTTTTATGGTAATTACTCATCAGAGAGCCAGAATGCTCCATCATTTGCACACCACAAACCATGTTGCAGCAAATTGTGGCACAGCAGACCAGTTGTTAGTCCACAGATTACAGAATAACTTGACAAAAGTACTCAGTCCAGCTTTTATTTCTTTCATTATGTTCTGATAATTGCAAATTGAGCCAGACATAACTTCAAAAGAGCCATATTAACATACAAGCCCTGTACCACTGTGTGAATAACCAGCTGCCTCTCCATGGACTGCCACAGAATACTCCATCCCCTGAAGCTTAAGAGCTGTTACTCCAGGATAAAAAGTACCTTCCTTGATTTGGGAACACGAAAATACTCAAGAAAGAAGTTTGATGTTCTGGGATCCTGGCCATCAGCAAAACTCTGAAGTAGCAAACCAGCACCTGGAGGTGGCTTTATGCACAACCCTTGACCCCACACTGTGGTTTGGTGTTATACCCATGCAGGCCCACCTGGGCTTCCACAGGAAAGACACTGATTCCCCCTACTCCATCCCCATCCTACTCCCAAATATATGCACCCACAGCTTCTTACACAGGACCAACCAGCTGTGCAGGGTGAGGCCTGTTAGCCTGCTAACCCAACTGACAGCTGAGCTGCCAATGCCTTTGAAATTAATTCTGGTCCAGCTGGGGATTTTGGTGCTTGGGGAGTTTAGTTCCACCTCCGGGTCAAGGGCAGCCAAACAGGGATTTTATGAAAGCACCTTTTGACTTGGACAGTGGGAAATATTTAGGAAGCAAAAGCCACAAAGGGACTTGGTTCTTACTTGTTTTCTCTAAAGGTATTGGGAAGATCACACATGAGGATATGGAGTCTGTTCTCCGAGGGGGCTGAACAGGGCGATGGATCTTGTACTAGCTAAGCTAAAGTAATTTTCTGTTTCTAACTCTGCAATCATTCTTGACAGATCTCTTTTCAAATCTATGCCTTTTTCCTCTTTTCCCAGTAATTCTACAGATTTGTTTCCTCACCTTATGCTACAGTGTAACCTGTTAGGCACTATGCAAACAGGTATTGGTATTCACACTGGCGAGCTTCCAGGGGCAGAGGAATTCCACTTCCACTTTGAGGCACGGAAGACTGGTTGTCTGCAGCATTCTTCACAAACTGACTTTGCAAAATGACTCTGCAGTCACTAATGGGAAAGAAAAAAGAAAAGTAGCATCGATTGAAAAACAGATGACTAAGCAGAAACCTAACACCTCCCTGGTTTTTACTCCGAGCGCTGTATCAAGCTCCTGTTCTCCCAAGCTCGGATTGTCAAAGAATGGGAACCAAAGCTCAGAACCCATTGAGCTAACTTCTGCTCATACAAGATTTCCAAGAAACTGGTCAGAAAGCAAGCAGTGAAAAATTAAGTTGAACTAACCAAGTTCTCCTTACCAAATGTTTGTGGGTTTGACAAAAAAAAAAAAACAAAACCAAACAAACAAAAACCAGAAGTAGTCAAAAGTTAAGAACAACGATAAGAGAACTAAGTAAAGGTATATAAAAGCTCCCTTTTACATTATTTGGATAAACTCTAGCAAAACTGGCTTCTGCTTTACCAGAATATGAATAATAACAATAACCTTCAAACAGAGCTCCTTATCCTGCCAAGGTTTCTACGTTGTTGTAGCCCCTAAATGCCGGTTTGAGTTTAAGAACTTGCTTTTTTTTTTAAAAAGCCACCATGGAAAACACTCCATTCTTCAGCACTTCTGTATGTCTAACAGTTTTTTTCTGTATTTGTTTTTTTTGTTCTTTTCTAATGAATTTGTTATTCAAAAAGGATCAGAGCTGGAGCTAGTACTGCTCAAGATGACTCTGTCATCTGCAATTAATAACTGATATCAAAATTTTCCAAGCTGGACATGGGGATTTCCTCATACTGTTCATTGAAAGATACACGGCTAAATCTCCTTTACTGTTCTAAAAGTCCCAAATTAATTTTTTTCTACAGAATCTAGACCCCCCCCATATACTTTTTCAGCTTTAAGCTGTTCTCTTTACAAGCTTTGCTCAGACTCCAGAAAGTCCTTTCCCGTCCAAATACCTCAGCGTTTCAGTTATACTGCAGTTTAGCAGCAGTGGCTGTCAAACTGGGACAGCAGCACGAGAGGCAGTAACTGCAACTGGCATTGTGGTGTTTTAAGGAATAGGCTGTGTACTGATACCAACTCAAAAAGAGGAACACTTATGCAGGAAAAACATGCATTGTACCAGCAGTAACCCACACTGACGTGGTTGCATCTGAACGAGACAGCTGTCTTCATATTATTTCTTTATCTTTTTGAGCTTTTGTGGAATGGACAAACCCTGGGTATTTGAGGCTGGTTTGTTGACATGATGAGAAACACTCACACTGTGAATTCACAGGAACTGGGAGGGGAGAAAAAAGGCAAACTCTGAGTAATTCTCAGTCCTTAGCTTTCTCTAACACTGTTTAGAGTATGCCTGCCAACTATGCAAGGCCTACGCTTCTTACTGTAAGGGGTACATACTCTGTGCCCCCAAACAAACTGTTTTTCCGTCTCTACTCAGAAGCTCTACATGGAGAAAAAGACGACGCAGCATTATGAATCCTGCAGAAAAAATCATGGGCTCTAACAGCCAGGGGTCAGACTCCTTTGAGTTACACAACTATACAGCACAGTTAATGTACCTTAGCTCCCAGGTGCTGCAATATGACAGAGCTCTGCCAACCTAAGTGCTCCTTGACACTGAACAAGGAGGTACCAGTCCTCTGCCAGTCCCCCTCACACTGGGTGAAAGCCCTCAACCTCTTCCAAGCGCTGGCTCTGGTGCTCATCTGATGGAATGAAGCCCCAGCTGAAATTGCTGTGCTGACCAAAAATAACTCTGTCAAAAAAAAAAAAAAAGGTGAGCAGTTTCTGCCAGGTGAGAAATAGCTCACCGATTCTGGTCTGAGAGACAGAGACAGTTCAAGAGAAGTGGCAAAGCTATGTGGCTGCAAGCAGCGCTGGAGGGACAAGGTTAGGACCAATGGAGAATGGCTGGGCTGCCCCTCCTGGCAGTGGCAAGCTGCTAGTAATCCTCAGAGGTGCTGTGCAGGTACACCCCAATGTTGACACATGCTCTTGGTGTAATATAGTTTAGCTTAAACCCCTTTTACTGCCATTCCCAGACTAATAGCAGTTACTTTCTTTGTGGTTTCCAGAGTTCCCTTAATGCCTGAATCCACACAGATGTATTTTGCAAGTACAATTTCTGTGCCTTAAATTTGTATCTTACTTATGCTGATGCATTTTCCATCTAGCCCAGCTTTTCCTGCCTGTGAGGACTTCTGTCTTCTGCTTCCCAAGAAGAGTGAAGCATCACCTCTCCTGAGACCAGCAAATGCTTCCAATGTAGTACTCGGCAAATAGCAACTCACAAAAGAGTGACCCGATGAAAAAATTATTGTGTAACTGAACATGTAAATGAAGGGTTTGGTCCCTTAAGTGTGCTCTGAGAGTAATAAGCACAAGGAGACCAGCCAAATCAAAACAAAATGGAATGAAGACATCCTAACCACTTAAATATGCTTGCTTGAAAATGACAATGGAGCCTCACTAGCCAGAACCTGCTGTACCAGAAGACTAGTTTAGCTGAATACTAGACTCCTACTGCGTGGAGTGATTGCCACCAGAAGGATTTCTGTGCTGTGTTTTAAAGTTATTGTCTCTTTGCTCTGTCCTATGCCAAAATACTTTTTTTTTTTTTTTTAAGTCCACAGAGTACTTAGTATAGCCAGAAAGCAAGCAAAACAGCACATTGCAGTAATATGCCCTTTCAGATAAGGACATAACTCCCAAACCACTCCAACTGGAAAGTTTGCACTACACCACACACCTTACAGTCATACCTTCCATCACATTAGTACAAAGGTGCCTCTGCAGACAGGTTCTTCTTTCCAGAAATAAGCATTTCCACATCAAGAAGGTTAACCCATTACAAGGCAGTACAGTTCTTGTGCAGATAAGGTTTTAGAGCTCAGATAGCCTGCCCCTAAGAGTAGCAATCTCTCATATATTTTTGGCAAAAATGTTTTTTTCCCTCCTCTGTATTAGCTGGTTTGATAATGGTCTTGCAAAGACAGCAAATACGACTTTCAGGAGAAGCAAGCTGAAGCATGGATTGAAAATCAAACACAAAGTGGCCTGAAAATTTGGGGTGGAATTGAACAGTGAGCATCAGAGCTGTACCCGGGCTGCAATACCAAGGCAGTAGTCATGCTTTTCCTAGCAGAATCACTCTGGGCACAGGCACGAGACCCTCGGTCCCTCTGCTTTTGCTGAAGAGAGGGTGATGATACAGGAAATCTAAAAGGGTTACACTGTCAGTAAGAATTTCTGCTTACTTTAACATCCATATGGAGGTCTCACTCTCACCAGATTAAAGTCATTTCAGAACAAGAGGTTTTGATTTTCTTCTATTGGCTCAAGACGCCTCCATCTGTGCACAATGTAGGCTGGGAGCCCCAGGCAGATTAATTTTCTCTGTAAGAGTCCTGCCAGCAAACCAGGGCTGGGGCCCCTCAGGACCCTCACCGGAGGAGACGGGCAGCAGGGCCTGCAACTACTGTCTCCATATGGCTATCTACACCCCCCTCCTGCTCTCTCTTCTTCCCACCTGGAAGGCAACTTACCTGTACAAATGTGGGAATTGTTTCTCAGAGAAGCTTCAGTAATACTACGACATTTGGTGAATCGGTGCTGGGTTTTAATTGTCCATTTGGAAAAAAAATAAAATTATTTTTGAAGAAAATCACTTGTTTCACTTCTGCTTTTTTTAAAATGAAATGCATTTATTTTCAGCTTTCTGTTTTGGTATTTCCTTGAAATTTACTTTCTAGTAAGTTAAATATGCATGACAATGCTCAAAGCAGAAAGAATAATGCATTTTAGGTCAAACCAAATATTTAATTTCTCCTGAAATTATTATTTTTCAAACCTTTTGACTTCACCAGCCATTCCTGGAAGGTTCCTGTTTTGCTACAGCTCAAAATTATTTTTACCTTTCATTTTTTTCTGAACTATCTGTGATTCAAAATACCCATTATCTTCGCTATCTTACTTCCAGGCAACTTGAATAACCAGGACCTGCTTTCAGAGAAGATTTTTTCATTACTGGTAATTTTATGCAGAGATTCTTAACTTTCTGATAAAAGAAATGGAAATATTTGAGATTCTTCATCTCGACAAGGAGCTGAATGCCAGCAGGCAGAAGATACTGCTTGTGATAAGTTCTATGGAAAGGATGGTTCTGGCATGTTATCTAAAGCTGAGCCAGAAAGTAGAAGGACATGAGAGGAGATGAGGCATCTTTAGAAATGCATTCCTTCCAGAACTGGCTTCAAAGCATTTTCACTATCAGTTAAAGAGTACTGGGAGTTTGTTGTCCAGAAATCGTCATGAGATGAATTTTAGACATTCAAACTCATGGCATTATTCCATGTGGATTTAGTGTTTTGCTTATTTAAATTTTTCCATGAACTCAGTTCTTGTCACTGTGCGAGTCTGACACTCCAGGGAAAACCCCCCTAGCTATTTTTAAAAGTCTGGTAATCAGGGACAACACAGGTATCTCTCTCACACAGTTCCCTCCTTTCATAAAATTGATTCCTATAGACCCCACCTTGAGCATGCTACCCCAGGAGGTGGCTGTGTTCTCGGCTACTTTAAGGGCCCATTATTTTGTGCAGAGGAGCACGTGATGCATAAACTTTGGATGTCAGTGTTTATATTGTAGGCACTGGGGCTCCTTAGTTGAGAGGACCTGCACAGCACTCTTGTTCTAGAATACAGCACACTTATAATACAGAAAAAAAAAATATTATGAGAAAGGCAATGGTAAAAAAAATAATTTTGTCAATACCTATTACATCTAAATATCTAATGTGAAAGAAGAAAAAAGGGATTGTTATCTGAAAGAATTTTACATCTGGAAGTGATTTTGAAAGCCAGTACATATGCCACAGACTTAAAAAGAAGCTAAAAAAAAAGTAGACAGATGGTCAGTCACCAAATTAGATGCCATCGGAATACGGAAAGATAATTTATCATATTCCCTCTTCACAGCTTTCCATGTAGATACTGGACTTGGCAAGCTGTTAATCTTCTCTGATGAGTGCTTACCTGGGAGCTCTGAACACTGCCAGACCCAGCAGAGCTCATAGTTTTATGCAGGCTTACTCCTATCAGCCACTGTTCCTGAGGTGCTGAGTGCTTTGGCCTCACTTGGTCGTTTGCATTCCCCTTCCTGTGCCCATGATTTCACAGTGCAGTAAAGCCAGCATTAGGGCTCCTAGGTCAAAATTGCTGCAGCCACACAATGTAAAGTGCTGACTTACGCTAAACTTTTGCTGCCAAGTCAACTTTTCACAGCTAATTTGTTGTACTGGCCAGGTTGGGATTTTTTTAATAGAAGATCTAGTATCGTCTGTTTGTGCCACTCGAGCTTTATGCTGGATCACCTGTCATCTCCTACAGCCAGCCTAGAGGCAGCACAAATCCTGTGTCACACTCTTCCTGACCCCGTGGGGCTTTGGACTGTGTGCCCTTGCCTGATCCACCTTATCTTTGGCCGGCTGTGCTCAATGCCAGATTACGACACCATGTTTTCTGCTGCATGTGTATACCTCAAGACTGAGTGTCTTTCAGTAACAAATGTGCTTGTTCTGGTTTTTCATTTCACTTCCCTGGGAGGTTTTGGAGCAAACCACTTCATCCCAACAGCACAGGGGAGGGAATGCAGGAACCAAAGCAGGATGTGGGGCTACCATAACTGGAGCCAGGGAAAGCCTCTCTCTCCATTTCCCCTCCCCTTGGCCTTATTTTCATCTCTCTGCTGTCCTAGGTGGCCACATAACTTCACCCAAGTCAGAGGCCCAGTGAAACCCACCTTGCAGTGGCTCCTACAGCCTGTCCTGGCTCAACTGCTCTGCCTCACTGAAGGACAGAGCTGGGGCTGAGGCCTGCTGCGCTGCCAGGGTTTGGCAGCTGTGTGCAAGCCATGAGCAGCAAGGGTGCAGTTAGGCAAGACAGCCTGCCCGCTCCAACAGCCCCTTACTTTCCCAGTCCCCGCTCTTCCCCAGCATACAATCCCTCCCTTGCCGCCTATCTGACCCTTTCATGAATGGATCCAGTTCAGCAGTGACTCACTTTTCCTTTGTAGAGTTAGTTTTCTGCTACCTTAACAAAGTAACTCAGCTCAGAGAAGGGTCAGAGAAGCACCAAGTGTCTGGCCAAACAACATGGCAGTAGCAAATACTTGAGACACTGGGGAAGAATGGAGCAGTGGGATTGGCACAGCAACACCTTCCTCCACAGATGTAGCCTGTGCTGTCTAAGCACACTTTCACCATGCTCCACCAGCAATACTATTTCCTAAAATCACTATGTCAGAAATACCAGGGGCTCTCACGCTATGAGGTAAATACGAGCTAAGAAACCTTAAGCCAGGAGGTAACCCTGGATCTGTGAAAGGCAAGAGAAACACAAGTTTGTGACCATTTGCTCTGTGCTTGTCCCCGTCCTGGGACCTGTGCCACTGGCAAAGGACCCACATTAATGTTTAAGTAGTGTGTTTTTCCAAGGGGCAGGATAGAAATTTTCAATGCCCTTTAACCGCTCAAGACATGACTTCTTTGTGCCAGTGGGGCGCTCCGATAGGAGCCCACTACGGTCCCTGTTACTCTGTCTGGCCCTGGTCCAAAGCCATCTTACCTCACTGCAAATCCAAGAAGGACAGATTTCGTCCTGCCATCTTGTGACACCTCGCTACTTCCTTTCCTTCTCAGTGAGATTTAAATTGTCAGAGATTTCTTAATTTCCATGGCAATGCAAGAGCCCATGCCACACGCTGGCAGACAAACTTTTGTGAGATTACTTCTGGCTCTTCAGTTTCCGCAAATGAGCTGGAGAATCTGGCGGCTGCTTTGATACCCCACAACTGCCCTTCAGAATTACTTCAGCTGAACACAACTGCCCTTCAAAATTACAATAAGCCCTTACGGCACTGCGAAGTTTTCCAGAGGTGGTTTGGTGGTTTCATTCCCCCTTAGGGCACCCTCAGCTTGGCCTGAACGCAGGGGCCGGTGCTGGTGAGGGGGCGGGCAAGGCTTCCAGGGTCGCCATAGCAGGCCAGGCTGGACCCGCAGGCCTCAGCTGCTGGGCTGCTGCACGGGCCAGGTTTCGGCTGGCCATGAGGCCCGCAGGCTCCTCTGCCAAAACCCTGCCACCACCAAGGGCTGGGTGCCACCCGCTGATCCCCTGCCAATCTGCGGGGCTGGCTTTGAGTGCAAATGGGTCCCCCTTCCCCTGCCCCCTTCCCCTCTGCAAGGAAGCTGGCCTGAGAGGGGACGTGCCCTCCTCCCTGGTCTTCGCTCAAAACTGCAGTTGGGAAAGTATCTCCCCCAAATTTTCCTCTGAGGATTAATTAATATTTTGCTCCCATTTTAGCAAACTTTTGGCAGATCCCTGCTGCCTTTCCTGCAAAACTGCCAGGAGAGCCCCAGGTGTTTTCACTTACAGGCCTGCCGATGCCCTACAATTTCTGGTGCCAGGTGAACATACACCTCACGGCCATGAAATGACAAAGCAATTAGTGCAGACATTAAAAAAGACCAAAGCACTCCTCCTTGAGCATATATTTCAGCGGGTGCCTGCCCCAGTGCAGAGTTACCTCCACTGAAGCAGGCCAGACCCCATGCAACCAGACAGGCCTTGGGGCTCCCTGTAGCTCCTTCCATCTACAGGTGACAGTGCGTTGGAGCCCCAGCTCAAAAGGAAAGACACCCCCCGTTCCCCATGCCACCTATACACCATTCTAGACAACCTCAGAAAACCTTGCTAATAGTTTGAGACCCCAATGTCGCATCCAGTTTTCAATTTTTACTGCGATATGAGTCTCCAAAGATAACCAAATTCACCAAAGAAAATAACCAGATTTACCAAACACACAGCAGTGCAAGACACAACTTGCCAGTAGAGCCTTCCTGCTCCAGCCCAGCCTCCTGCATGGATAGGCCGGGGACCTTCACTAACACACCTTTCCTAGGTCAAGAAACAAGGTGGCTCCTAGCTTGCCAAATTGCTTTTGAAGCTGTCAAAAGAGAACTAGGAAAGCTTATCAAAACCGCTTCCTGCTTGGAATAAGGCACACAGATTGATTTACTTGAGTATTGTTCTCTCTGAGATACTCTGTGAAACCTCCTCCAGATAAAAATAGATTGAAAAGATAGGAAACACTTGGAATGGTCCTAATCATCAGGACGAAAGCCAGGAGAAAGAGATTGCCCCTGTCAACTATTAACATAATTAAGGAGAAGTTTGACTCAGACCAGCTTGGGTTCCAGTTCCCCCCACCTGGAAAACTTTATAGCTGGATCTCCTTTTTCTTCAGGGATCTTGTTGCAGGGCAGCTGGGACTCTTCAGTCCTGTGCCAAGAATATAGATACCAGCATCGGCACTTTTGGTAGAGTAACAAACACAGGTTTATGGATCTTAACAGTGTTGCCTAATCAATTTGAGTAGTGAGGACCTAAGTTTTAGAGATAGGCTTGATACCTCTGCCACTTGTTCTTGTCCTGCTAGCAAGTTTTAGTGCCATATATTGGCCTCATCTCTAGTTTTTCTCCCATCTGATACTAAGACTGAAAAATTAAATTGAAGAGGTCTGACACTTTGTTGCTTTATGCAAGGACTTGACATCAGCTTTCTAGCGCCATCGATCTCTTTTCTGTCAAAGCATAAGAACAAAGAGAAAGGGAAGAGTAACAGCTGGCAACAGGTACCAAGCACCTCTGCTAAATACCCCCAGATTTGCAGAAGAGGATTATTGTATCCTGAGCTTCATGGAGCACAGCACTCCATGGGCATATACCAGTTCCTACAGGCCTGCTTGCCACTCTTTTACACATCCACTCCCAGCATTTTATATGGGTGAATTTTAGTGCACATGAAAGCAGCTACGTTGGCCAATTCAATGTTTGCAAAACATGCCAGTATCATCACAAGAAGGGCATCTGGGAAGGGCTGCGAACAACTTTGCCAGCTTTCCGTCAACACAGGAGGGCCATGGAAAAGGCTGTGTTGCTTTTACTACACATCTTGCACAGACATGTTCACACACAAAACTTGGAAAGAAAGATGGATCACCCCTTGAAAGGGTTCCCCAACAGCTGAAATATTACAGTCAACAGAGCAGCGTCAAGGGGGCTTGCCACCTCAGCTTCACGTTCACGAATATTTTAACTTAGGTCTGGGGCTGGCCCTTTAAACCCACAGCCAGGGTGAGGTGGGGAAAACATCGCAGAAAGTTGTGGACTTCTTAAATCAAAAAAACCCAAAGTCCGCTGCACAGGGGCACTTTTAAAAACAGCAGCCGAAATACAGCCAGAAAAAAATCCAGCTCCTGCCAGTGCTTGTCCCATAGAGGTGAGGCCTCCTGTTTTGATCCAGCTTCAGCTGCCATCTGCCACTTTCCTCCTCAACCCTCTTGTCCGCCTGGAGCCATCTGAGCAGACAGCCCCCTGGGCCAGCACAGCTGAGCAGGGGGGAGGACATGCAAGGAGCCGAGTTCAGTGCTCCAGATTTTGCTGCTGGAAGATTTTCCACCCGCCCAAAGGTGCTCTGAGCCACCATCTGCTCCAGGCTGAACAAAAAGGGAATTACAACTGAAACAGCTACCGGAGGATGCAGCTAAATGTGACTGTGGCGCCTTTCGTCTATTTGGCTGCCTGGCGCCTTGTGACGGGTCCATGGCACACAGCCAAACCTGACTCAGAGCTGCTCCAAGGAAGACTGGGACTTTGTTAGTCTGTGAAAAGGGAAGAGCAGTTGGGCCCTGGAAGTTTTGCAAATGGGTAGCTGGCTTCTGAAACAGAGATGGGAACGACTCACCTTGCTGTTGAACAGGGGCTGGGGGTGGGGAGGCCGAGGTGGTTGCCTTTATCCTTCCCCTTGAGCACACAACAAAGTGAAAAGTCATGGAACCACCTGCAGAAGTTTTAGTAAAGCAACATATGATAAAAATTTAAAAGATTGCTGCTTTCTACCAAGAAGCCTGTCCTCTGGGTCTGCGGCTGTCTGACTCCAAGGAGTCAGTCTAGGGGTCCCTTCCAACCCGAAACCTTCTATGATTCTATGATTCTGTGAAAAGGTATGTGGTTGGTACTGACACAGATTGCTCTGCTGTTTACTGCAGAGAAGAGGCGGTTGCCATCCTATAAAGGGAAAGCTGAAATCTTAATGCTGTCAATAAGAAATTGGAGGAAGGAATTATTTTACCACACAAGATGAGTGGTAAAATGAGAAAGAATTTGCCACCTTCAGCTCTGAAGCTGAATCCCAGTTTTATTGCTAACGCTAAGCAGACTGGCATGCAGGCGTTTCTGGCCAATGACTGAGTCACTTCAGAAGTCACAGATTTGCTGGTACATGCCCATAGCAAACATCCACGATCTGATGGTGACTACTGGCCCATGTATCAAACAGTAGATGAGGACCTACTTCATCCAGCTGTGTCATACTAAGATTGCTAGCTAATTAAAAATGGAAGCTTAACCCCAGATCTGCAGTGATAATGTCAGATGAGGATATTGTTGGCATTAGATTGCTTCGCTCTCAGCATCCCATCCCTTCCAGATGGGAATTATTTGTACTTGGATATGTGCAAAGTCTTTAATGAGCTTGCTCAGAGACTCATAGATGAAAAGACCTACACAAGGCAAAAATAGTAACAATTGTTATCCCTATGGTGATCTTTTTCATTACTAAGTGTTTAAAAATAGGTATAATATGCTAAATATGGGTACTTATTACTTCCTTTGTTTAACTCTTTATTATTTTAATTCTTTGCCATTTTTTTTTTTTACTTCTTTTGCTTTAGCTCCTCGACATCCTCATCATGAGCTGTTGGGCTAAGTAATATACAGAAAAGGAGGAGATAGTCACTGCCCCAGACCTTTACAGTTTGATTGCAGTACAAGAGAGGAGACCGGTAGTGATCAAATGCTGAGGCAAAACTAGTCAGTGCAATTGGCAACAGCATCACTGGCCCACTGTGCCTGCTGGTGGGTATCTGCAAGGCTAGGTGGCATGGCAAAGAGGATTTTGAGGAGGCGTTGTAAGGAGGATCAGGACATCACTTTGATAATGCCTGTGGGGAATGGTGCTCTCAGTGAAAGGGGAAAAGGCTCAGTGCTCCTCTTCAAGGCGCCTCATGAGCAGGGCCACCTCAGGCAGGGGCTAGAGCCACCCTGGCTTGTAACTGAGAGGTGTTGTTTCCAGTGTTCCTCAATATCTTTAGTCAAAGGATCACAGAAGATTGTTTGTACAGCAGTGCCACAAAGATTTGCATTTACAACCACAAAAAAGGGCCAAAGTCTGAAGGTTTGCCTCTTACCACTACTTCTTTTTGTTGTTGTTCACTCATGTAGGTGAGTAGCAGCATGGGTGACTGTTACAAATACTATTCTGCAGACTTTTCCTGGATAACCTTCTCATGTTTCATGGAGCTGATCACAGACTGGGGAGCACTGATTTTACCTATCCTTGTACCTGGATGTGGGGTCAACTGTACTTCAAATGCTGGTTTAGATGTTACCCAGATACGACCCTGAGCATCTAGCAGCCAGGCTGCACTACTGCCGACAGCAACAGAGCAAGGAGATGGTGAAGAGCAGGAAGATGATGAGTTCTGACTGCTTAATCAAACTACAGCCAATGGCTACATGCCTCCGCAAGCAAGTGGCATGGCAACGGGCTGAGACAGAAGTCTCTGCAGAAGAGACAGGCTTTTTTACACAGGAAAGTGTTTATGCAGTGAGCGTTCAAACCGATTCCCACTCACGGTAGTTTCCGTGTAATTGTGCAGCAGGGAACTACATGTCAGGTTATTTACTGCTTTGTTTTAAAAAGAATAGGATTACAGTTCAGAAGCTGGGAGGTTCTATTTCAAAACAAGTCACTGCCAGTGTGAAAAAAGGAAATGTAATGAAACATGTTAGAGGTTTCATGTGTTTTCTTAAAAGATCGATGCGTTTTTGGCCACGTTTTCCGTGTGAAGAAAATAGTAAAACATCACCACTTTTTTATTTTGCTAATTTTTACATTGCATATGTCCTAAACTGAAAACACTAATTCCTTCTAAAGAATGTTATATTCTTTCCATAGTACATCCTGTGACTCAGATATAGAAAATCTATTGCTAAACCCTGCTGTTTATATTACCTGCCAGTATACTGGAAATGAGTAACCCTCAGAAGTAGAACAAACATTCTTAAAGAGGAAAAAGGCCCCACCTGTCCTAAGAATGGGAAGTTTGATAACGAACAAACATTATTAAATAAACTTAGCTTATTCAGAAGAAAAGAAAAAAGAACATCCCATGAGAGATACAACTACAACTAAGGGCATTGGTTTCTTGCAAGTCAACCTGGCACACTGGACTTACTTTGGTACTAGACAAATGCCCTGCTTGTGAAGCTGATGTAAGGTAAGCAACCCCCACAACATTTCAAAGCTACAATGCTACTCATATATTAATATTACTAACCAGACACAAAGAGAAAATATTCCTCTCCCTTTTAAAGATGTTTTTACATTTTAGAGATTCCAGCACTGACAAAGGCAAAAACCCAGCACTTGCGTTGAAGGTGAAGACCTTTGATGAGAAGTAATAAATCACTGCCGCTTTGCTGGAGAGCACAGATGACGGTTGTCTTCCTAAGGACGTGTCTTCCTTGTAGGCACATACAGCTATGATGCCATTATCAAAGGCATTTTAATCTGTACCTTTTAATTGCTTTTAAAGAGCCCTGTTTTAGTGTGACACCATCCTCCCAATCTGCTGTTAGGCCAAGTGCCTGTTTTGTCTACCTGTCTCATCCTGTATAGTCAACTCTGTACTTTAAAGTCTCTCTTCCATGTCTCTTGTCATCTCAGCACCTCTTAGTTTCTCATCCTTGTCTGTGTCCTCAGCACATTCTAAATATATGTAGTAAATGCTGCAGGAAAATAGGATGTGTATCAGGTTGTTACTAGTAGAACAAGCACTCCAATTTTTTTTGGTGGGACAAGAAGTACAACCAAACCCCACTTCCCCTACATTGTACACATGGTTAATATCCAAGGACTTAGAATATCACGTTAAAATTTGTGTTTGCTTGTGTATGACTCATATCAGTCATCTGCAGGCATGTTTCTGGAGCAGATTGGGCTGCAATGCCAATGCATGAGAGAAGACACCATTTGGAGGGTGAGGGAGCCTTTCAGCAAAGTGAATAAAGACAGACAAAGCAGAATCAAGAATTCAAATGCACAGCTGATCAGCCTGCATGGTGGTAGGTAAAGAGGCCAGGGGGTGAGGAGCTTGGCAGGAGCCTGGGCTAGCCAGGACTGAAGATCAAAGCGTCGTATTTCCCCTGATGCAGGTCAGCACAAGGCCTTGCCATCTGGCCCTGAACTACTGACAAAGAACAGTTGAGCCATGTTTTAATATGGACTTAACCAGCATGCTGCTACTAGGGCTAAACCATAAAACTGTATTTCTTGCTGGAATGAATGCTAACCCTCACTGTCTGAACAGAACAGACTTTTTTCTTCATGAGGAAAACTCCTGACACTTTTCCACACACTGAGTCTAATCCTTAAGACTGACCTACCTCCTGGGAGAGGAGTTGTCAATACATGACACGTTTGAGTAGTGCTTCACCTCTTTAGGGAATGTGCTTGCAGAGAAAGACAGGCCCAGTGAAGGCACCTAGAAGAGGCTATTCTTTGGAAGAAAAGCTAATGATGTATTGCAGTGGTAAGGAACAGTGTTGCAGACATGTAATATAAAATATGGTGTATCCTGCAGAAATAACTCCAAGTCCCTGAAATAACTCAGAGCACCAGGCTGTACTGCTGGTAATTCATGCACCCATCACATTTGTTAACAGGCAGATGACAGACCCTGAAACTACACACACGCACACATGGTCTTTCATCAATCAGAATGCTGTAAGCATGGACAGGTTATGTGTGGGCGACAGGGAATGATGCTGGGGGGGTGGAATCAAATGAAAATGCAGAGATGCTTCAAAACATAAATCTTCTTTCACATCTTCAGAGAAAGACAAGATTTATTTCTGAATATAGAAGGGTGGGTGCATCTTGTTCAAGTACAGCTTTCTAAGAGCTCAATGATCTGATCCAAAAATGGTTGCTTAGGCTTCCTGTATGGAGGTGGGTATCTGAAACAAGACAGATGAAACGTCTTATGGAGATGCCTACATGCGGCTGGTTTTCCCTGACCATGGAAGAAGTCCAGGCCCTGGGATGGGAGGATGCAGCTAGAGTTCAGATGGCCACAGTCAGACGGGGGATCCCGCAAAGAACATTTAATAGTCATGGTGTGTGCAGTGCTCAGAGCAGGGCACTGTGCCCCAGCTTCTCTTCTTTTAGGTGAATAGTCCCATGGCCGCAAGAAATTTATCAAGAGCTCTCCTTTCTCCAGGAGCAGGATTTGGTGGGAACTGGGTATTACTGCTCTGGAGAGAGACTGGCATCCCGTTAATCCCCGTGAGGCAGCAGCTCCCAGCTGCCACCGCGTTCCAGAAACATGTATTTCAACACACACGCTTTGAGCGGCTGACCCAACTGTAAGTACCCCCTACTCTGGGAGGTAAACGGAGGGCAGACTTCTTGGGGCAGCAGAAGGCAAATCTTCACCTGTGGAAAAACGATGGGAGAGACACCACGTGAAAAAGGCTCATGGGAACAGTGCTTTCCTCCTCATCTCTGCTGTCAGCATGGGCTTTTCTGCTCTCCCAGTGCTAGTCGATGTGGAATGAATCACTATAGCAGCTTGATGAAGCAGCAAGCCGTGAACACATTTCCTTGTGTTATCTAATGGTGATACACCGAGGATGTGGTTAATTAGGGAATCATCCTCACCCTGGCAGACTTTCTCAAACGGAAATGGGTTTTGAGGTTTGCTGCCTGCTAGGGTGAATCTGCTGAGCTGATAGCCACAGAAGCATTTAAACATACCTACTCCCCTGCAGGTCACCTGTTACGCAGCAATAGCCACAAATATGTAAAAAATGTAAAAAACGCAAAAGATTAAAAAAAAAAACAACAACCCTTTTTTTTTTTTATTCCTTCATGAGGGTTTGGAGACTCTGTGCTGTTAACTCCTCTGAGACCATAATGAAGCCACGGATACTCATGTCAAAGAGCTGTGGATGGAGGGTGAAAGTAATTTGCTGCCAAGGGTGGCAACAAACCCACATGCCAGCTGAGTATAAGCCGTTTTGCTAAGCCTATGCAGCTATGGCTTGTCTTCGCTGTGAAGAGTACCCTTGTTTCTGACTCTGGAAGAGTATTTTCTCCCCGTTAGTCTTTGCAAGAAGGGGATTTTTATGTTTGTTCATTTTGCCTTTTCCAGTGCATTTGGAGCTCTAGATCACAAATATATTTGTATGGGGAAAAAAAGGAATGCTGTTTAAAGAAACATAACTAGACCTAATTATTGTAGATATGGTTGATAGCTCTGGCCAGAAAAATACCTTGGTTTCAATTGTTTATAACTTTGAGCAGATGGTCTGAAATTTTCCATTCTCTGACTTCAGTTTGATTTAATCAGGGGCTTTGGGCAGTGGGGGAAGGGTGTTTCTTTTCATGTCAGCTGTGGGAGATCAGGCACTACAGAATAACACTGAGGGACAAAGTGTTGCTTTTCACATGAAAAAATATGTAAAGGTTGCAATGTCACCATCCACAGGAGGAAGGAGTTGCAGTTTGGCATGAAATGTGCTTTTTTCCTATTTCCAGGTTACAAATGTCTGAAAAAATATGTTGCATATGCTCAGCAAAGACATGCTAGCAACTTCTACCTTTATTTTCTGGAAACATGGTCCAGCTTAGAGCTGAGTAGGCCCTTCTCTGTAAATGTGGTTCCTTCACTCTCTTGGCCATCCTGGGTACAAGCAGAGGAACTGAGACTAGGAAGCCTTTCTCTTCTGTATTTTCAGTCCCAGAAACAATTTGAGAAAGAACCCTTCCCACCAGACTTACCTTGGCTTACTGGCTCTGATTTGAGAAAGTGCCAAATAATGCCAAAAGCTCGCAAATTCTGGGTCCGTAATATCTCAGGTAGGACATCCAAAATAATTAACGCACACACACACACCCCATGGACACTTCTAACATGGGTCTTAGCTCCTATGGAGATGATGCCACCCTCGGGGCTTGCATAAGCCATCAGATGGTTGTTGATATAAGCCACACAGAAAGTCTTCTGAGAAAATAATTTTCTCCTCTGAACGAGGCTTGTGGGGTATTCAGCCAACAGGGCTGGAGACCCTATCGGGAAAAAAACAAATTTTGCATAGCTGACAGTGAGTGTTACCCATGCAAGGACTGTCTGCTATCCACTTGCACTGAAAGGGAGTCCTGCAGAAAAAAAATGTGTTTGCCATCCAGCTCTGATTATATCCTCTTCCTTCGCCAAACCACCCTGGTCAGAGCCAGACAAGTTTGATCCCTGGCATGATACCCTGCACAGCTAGACTGGTATGTTCGCCACTCAGAAAGAAAAAAAATCCAAGGGAACTCAGATGGCTTTTGGCCCAGTATCCAAAATATTGGACTGGGAAGTCGTGATAAAATTTTCAAAGGGCCGAAGTACCGCTGGGTTTAGATGATGGCCTTAGAGAGCATCACCCTCACTTACAGCACTGCTCTGGTGCAATCCCGTACCTGTTTCTGCCCTCTCTGCAGCAGGAGCTGGCACGGCTGTCCCAGCGGTGACCCTCGGGAATGCTGGTTAAAAAAGAACCAGGCACCTTACACAGATGAAACTCACCCTCTGACATACCCCTGCCTAACAGCAGTGGCAAATGCCTGCTCATTCAAGTGCCTACCACTGCAGCAGGGAAGGAGCCTAAATTTATGAGTGAAGAGATACAAGCACTTGTCCCAACAACAACAAATTAAAACTTAGTAGCAGTTGTGCTGTGATGGCAAGAATGTGACATAAAGATCTATCTAAATCTAGCAGGGAGTTGCACTGTAAAGGAAAGTTGTCAATATACATGAGGTTGAAATAAAAGTAAATACATTGCCTCCTTTACCTACATAATAAATGTTGCCCCACTTATATATATTATAGAATGTCAATTATAGGCCATTCTGATGGCATATAATACGTTTTTGTTGAGACATAGTTGTGCTTCATTTTTTTAATATCCAATGAATGAGAAAGCTTTCTGTTTTATTAATGAACTTTAATTCCAGCAAGTTTGTTGTGTGAGTAAACACACAAGAAGAGGACGACAGGATCCACAAAAACACACACCATTTGCATGGCCTGGGGAGCATGTGTCTCCCCCCTGGGTAAGCTGGTCTTTCAGTCTACCTGAATTTTCATTTTCTGTGGCCATCAGCTCACATAAATGCCAGCCTGCTTGGTGAGGGGAGCCCTCTCAGGAATATGGGCTTGATCTGAAGCTCAGGAAAAAAAATCACCTGTGCCTGTGCAGAAATGAATACCAGAAAATGGTCTTGTTCACTTCCCAGTGCTGCAACTTCTTAACTCCCCAAAGCAGTAACAGGCTGTTTGCTTCTCTTTTGTACACAGTTGCAAAGACTGAAGCATCTTTAACTTGTCTTTGGTTTTTTGAAACTGCCAGTGGCGCTTGTGGCAATGGACTGGAATGATTGCAGAGCTGTGCAGAGGAACCAGCTCCCTGGCCGAAAGCCAGGCAACTTGCGTCCTCTCCGGTTACTGGATTGCAAGTATCAGGGAAATGATGTCATTCCTAAGAACTGCTGAGGTCAGCAGCTGCAATCTGGTTTTTGTTGGGTTTTTGAATATTTCCTTCCCGGCCACAGCCAAAAGCTGCCAAGAAGTGCATTTTGAGAGAACAGCAGGTTGGGTACCAAAAGTCTAGCTCTGCAGGTGGCAGCCCCCCTCCCCCCCCCCCCACCCCCCACTCGGCAGCAAGGGAGGAGAGCAGGAGGGGAAGGGAAGGGCTGGCCTGGGTGCAGGTGTTCCTGCCAGAGCACGATGGGCAGCAGCAAAGACTGTATCTCCAAGGCAGGAGTCGTTCTGCATCAAAGCCGAGGAAAGAAGGGACAGTTTTCCAATTTCTTTCTATGCGCAGCCAAAATCTCTCAGGCTCTCCTTCAAGATTTCATCCCCAAGTCGATAAAGTATGATCACTGGTGATTTCATGGGATTTCCAACACTGACAGGGAAAATGACACCCAAAAGGTTTTTTGAAAGTCGATATTGTTAAACCAGGATTTAAACTCAAGGCAGAAAAGTAATTTGAATGCAAACACTGTCTCCTTGGCTAATCCTACTCAGAAATCTTTTCTTAGTATGAGACAAAAATGCATGTTAAATCCTCCTCTGTATAGAGCAAAACCATTTTAGAAGCTGTTATTGCATAGACTACATCCAACCAGCACTTAAAACATGGCAGAAGCTTTATTATGTATCTGTTAGCTTAATTTAACATCAAAGTGAAAAGACACTCAAGGGTCACAGAACCACCAGCGTTGTTTCTAGTAACAGGAGGAAGCTTTCTCTCTGCAGAGCCTGAAGTTCTCTCCCCTCTCTCCTGAGCAACATCATCTGTGGGCAAACCAGGGCCGGAGAGTCACCATTAAAATCAGATGGCAGCTTGGTTTCCAGCCTCACTGCGAATCCCACCAAACCTCGACGCCCCACTTTTCTTGGCAATGGCACATTAGGGTGATATGGCAAACCCATGTGGGTTCATTGATTACCAGTCAAGGAAAAAATTCTATAAGCATCCAAATTCCTACAGTCCAAACTCCTACAAAAGACAAGCTCTAGGAGTGTCCTGAAAGAGTTTCAATTTGAGTCGAAGTTACTCCTTCAAACAAGAATTCATGCAGAGAGTCTTTTGGCTTAATGCTGTGTTTGGAAAGAGGTAGGATTTTTTTAACCATAACAGCTTGCTACGAGACAAAAAAACAGGCTGAAGGAAGACTTGCTTTTAAATATGTCAGTGGCAATAAAAGCACTCACATTTGTTCTGGTAAATTTAGCATCCAAAACGAAGCTTTAATGCTACGTCTATTTTTTTTTCATGCTGAACTCACATGGTCTCTATTTTGAATGAAGAAAAAAGAGAAAAAGCTTTGAGAAACTAACGTTCAATGGTAATGCAGTTTAATTTTTAACTGAGACCTACCGCCTCCTCTCCTCTCCTCTCCTCTCCTCTCCTCTCCTCT
>BOSO01008642.1:117437-133373 GCA_018403395.1 Gorsachius goisagi | reverse complement strand
ATTGGCCCCCTTCCCTTCTGTGTGTGCCAGTGGGGGAGTCTTTGTCTGTTTGGCTGTGGGTCTACTGCAGACTGCTCTTGGAATCAGCTGTCTAACTCCTCAGCCTCCCTCATGTTACGCAGCCTTCTTGCCACCTCCTGCAGCTCAGCTGCCTGCTGCAGGAGATCCTCCACCTGGGCACACATTTTGCAGGCAGGTCTGCCGCCTGCCTCTGCCCCAGGGGAAAGGTCTGGGCGCTTCCCACAGTTTGGGGTCTGCACTGCAGCCTCTCCCTTCAGCAGCTGTCTGGGTGGAGGCATCTGCCAGGGCAGATGGTGCAGACCCCCAAGTTGGACCTGCAGTCTTTGCTCTCAATATGAGTGCCCACCATTCTGCCCTGAGGGTAAGGCAGGATGAGTGCCCTTGAACTGCGTGGGTGGTCACAGAACGGTGACTGGTTGCTGGGTTATGTGTACTTCAGGTCTCCCACTCAGTTAGTGGAATGTCCTTCCTTTGAAGAAGAGTCCTCCCTGCATGCCCTTCCGTGTGACTTGCCGTGCCATGCCCTGGCTGCTGTGCCACAGCCTGTTTTCCTGCCCCGTTGGCAGCACTCCATGGGGCTGCCTTTTGTGGGAGCGGGGGGATGCCTGCCGTTACTCCTGTCCCTGCCCAGGCCTCGTCAGCCGCTCTTGTGAGAGCTGCCAGCGCCTGGTGGGTCTCTGCCTTCCCTGGGGGTTTCCCGGGCTCAGGAAACCCCCATGCTCTGCTGCAGAACGCACGTGCACTGGAGCAGATCCCCTTGGCAAGGTTGCAAAATGTATTTAAACCAACACACTTAATGAGTTAAATGCATTATTAAATTGTAATACTCTGTCTTAATAGAGCTGAACTTGTAGGCAGGACTAACCTACAAACAAGCATCCAGTGCTCAAGGGTAGAGCCCAACATCAGGGACAGGCAAATTGGTGACTCTGTAAAAAGCTGCGGTTCAGGTGATGGTGGGCTGCTCCTGGTATAAATAATACCAATCACCAATCCCTTGGTGATTTGGGGGGGGTTGGGACAAGCAAACAGGTAACTGTGGCTTCATCTTAGCTTTTAGCTCTCTACTGTGATTTTTACCGTTCTTCCTGAAACAGAGGAGGAAAGGCTGGATGTGGCAGTCAGACCTGCATATAGGTCTCTGTTAGATAAGAGTAGTAATTATTTCTAAAAAAAAATCTCAGAAGTAGCTTTTGAAGGATTTTAGTGCAATGGTAGTATCTTAAATTTACAATACTTTTTCTTAGGTAATCTAACAACCTTTTAAGAATAATACCTGTTTTTCAGTGTCCCCCATTCTAAGCCTGAAATCGCAGAGTAGGAAGGGAGGAATTAGTTTTAGCTTCGTGCCTGTGTTTCTATACCTCGTGTCTTCACCTGTGGCTTTCTATTACCATAGAATAGGACTGGTAACAGTGCTTTTCCAAAAACCTTAAGATCTTTCTTAATAAAATGTCTTTATCTTACTGCTGCTGAAAGGTGAAAAGTGCATGTGAGGAATAGCGTGTACTACACTTCTAAGCTGTGGCTGGTGTCAGGTGTCCTGCACAGCCAGACAGGGTTAGCCCACAGCACAGTGGGCTAACATCTCCAACCAGAAGGTCTGGAAAAGTGCATTAAGCTGAATCTGCTTAAACGTTTAACGAAATGGGGACAGTGAAACTGCTGTGGGCTCTGACCTACACCCCATCTGTGTGCAAGCACAGACATGTTTTTCAAACTGAAAAGGAGAAACCATTGTTGCAGCTGACTCCTGTGCTGCTTTTCCTTGCTCTCCAAAACTGATCCTTTCCTCAGCAGATGGACTGAAAGAGTGCAGGCTGTGGAGACAGTGATGGGGACTGCTAACTTTGTTTTCCCCTACTATGATTTGAGGGAAGTGTGGGGTCCAAAGTGATCACATAGTACCAATTGCTGCCCAGGAATGGGCTTCCATCTCGGGGGTTGGGGGGGGAAGGAGCAATTGTATGATCCTTGCACATGTTGTCCTGTTCCTGGTCACCCTACCTTAGATGAGGCTCTCTATAATAATGCATTCAGGTGCTTGAAAAACAAATGTGCTCACCTGTGTCTTGCAATTGAGTCTTCCTGACTTTCAGCTGTCAGCCTGGCTCTCTGCTTTACCAATGAGGCTTTAGTTGGTGAAAGCAGGTGATTTGTATTTGCATCAGTACAGTGGCTGAGTTTTGTTCTGTGTAGGAAATTGCTGTTGCCACTCAAGCATTTAACCAATATCTGAAAGTCTGCAAGCACCTTCTGCTGGGAAAAGGAGCTAGTGACTGGTATTTCTCTGTATATATTCTTTCTAAATAAGTGTGACAGGACTGATGTCTTGTTTCTTTCTGAATATGGTAGGTAGGAAGCAGAAAGTGGTCTTGTGACTCTTGCTCACCTCTTGTGCTTTTTTCTTAGTTGGTAACCTAAAAGTCATCTTTGCTGTGCTGCTCTGGGTGGGGACTGTTACTCAGGCACCCTTTTTGAGGGATCTTAATTTTTGTTCCTATGTTGACTAAAACTTTGGTAAGACTGTAGCCAACAATAGGACAGCACAAACTATCAGGCTAGATTGGATAGGAGCTGAAAATGGTGATTTTTTTTTTTTTTTAACTTCAAAACCCAGGCACCCATAGCTTTCTGAAGAAGTGTGTGAGCTTGTTGGGGTTTATTCTTCTTGGGAGGAGAACATGTGGCACCCTGCAGTCAGGAGAGTCTGGTTTTGGGGTGTTGTCCCCCCCATCCCAATGATGATACAGTCCTTGTATTTGCTGTTGCTGTTTAAGTGAGTGAGCAGCTCCAATTGCTGCAGTTGTATCTCTTTAGCTGTTAGAAGCTGCTGAGGTGGTGGTTCCTCTTGTGCTGGAGGAGCTGTCAGCTTTTGTGGCCCTCAGCTGGCTCTGTGCATCTTGGCAGAGAGGTGGGATGGCATGACAGGGCTGTCAAACTCTTGCGGCTCATGTAACATGAGATATATGAAACTTGGTAGCCTCAATTTGAGAGAGGTCTGGTGGTGAGACCACAGGAATGTTTTCTAAGTTGGTATTTGGTTTCCCCTCCCATACTGAGTATTTTGAATATATTGACCTTCTGGGTATGTGCAAGATGAATCTGTGCAGGCCGTGGGGCGAGTCTACCAAATGCAGACTCTTGCTCAGTGAGGTGATGCTCATGGTTGCTGGTGCTCTGGTTTCAGTTAGCACAGCCTGACTTTGGCTTCATTATTTTGTTGCCTGATTCAGCATAGAAGAGGTTTTTCTGTAGTTGGTTTGGGATTCGAATTATTCACTGATCTAGCTGTTGATTTCCATGCATATTTTATATTGGATGCTTAACCTAACAGGGATCTTAGTAAATATATTTGGTGTTACTTTAAAGAACTAGTATTTTCTGTACTAGACCTGGTATTTTCTCTTTGTAGAATGCAAATGAGTTACCCTTTATATCAAAGAAGATCAATCAGATGCCTATCTGTCTTAAAGTTATCCTAACAGTAAGCTCCAATGTGTTGTTGCACTAAATATGTGGTTATAAGACCTGTGATTGCTTTGTCAAATAGCTTTTAAAATGTATTTTTCCATTGTGTGGTCTTCTGAGCAAACATACAGGTACCTGGCATGTAAATAAACCTGAATACTGAGGTTTATTCCATTTTACTTTTGCATGTGGAAGCTAATGCTGAGCAGTCTTGTTGAAGTAAGCACAGTAGGATAGTGCTGTATCTTGTGTCCAGTCCATTCTGTGCAAAATAACTGAACCATGCTTTAATGTGATAGGATGGAGATGTAAAAATTGGCTACTAAGCTTGTGCACGGAGATTAAAGTTGAACAGGAGAAGGCATTGATGGCAGCACTGGTTCCTGCGTCAGTAAAGATTACTCTGCTTCAACCAAAACATACTCTCCAGCTTGCTGGTATGTGAATGTCACTTTATTGTCAAGGTGTAAGGCTCCTTCAGTGTAATCTGGGAATCTCTCAAAAATATTGGAGATTACAAGCATTCTTGGATAGTATCCTGAATGCTGCTTCTCTGCTATAGCATGTGCTTTGCTTGGGTTTGGTTTGTATTACCACCTGATAGTGAACACACAGTCTCCTTGTAGTACATGGAATTATTGGTTTGTATACCTAAAATAACTTTTTGGAATGAATGTAGTTTGTCTGTAGCACTTGGATTTGTTGGTTGCCAACTTTTAATTTGAAATGTGTATGGGAATAACTGAAACCCACAAATTCTCAGTCTTAATATGCAAACTTGGAATTCAGGGGCACAATGGGGAGAAACACAAGCCCGATTCGGTGCAACTGCTAAGACAGAGGTGGGTAGTAAACTGGTAAGACTTAAAAACTTTAGAAACTGGGTGCTTAAGTAGGCAGAAGCAAGAACAGTTGTTGCCTTGGGTGATGTGAAGAAGATTACATGAAATAATTTTGGAGACTTTAGTACAGTTTAATATTATGAAAATAGTTAATTTTGCTACCTTTCACATGTGCTGTTCTCTGAATACCGTGATTTGTGAAGAAAATGGTCAAAGGCCTCAGTCTAACTGCTACTACCCTACTGATACGGAAGGCTTGATTGTCTGACACACAACTTGATTTTTAGACCGGTGTGTGCCTCAGTAGAAGCTGTTTACCTGTCATGTGATCAGTTGAGAAGATACATTTTTCTCCTTTCTGCTTTAAGAAAAATCAGAGACGGTACCCAGAATTGTTTTGAGACCCTTATCAGTGGTCACAAATGAAGTGCCCTAGCCACCCCTCTGTCTGTCATGTGGAAGATCAGAACTAATTTGAGCACTTGGTACTTGTAGGCAAATTGTACCTTGGCTTTTTGCATGAGAGTTGTCCAAGTTGCTGGGGACTGACCCCACTCCTAGTTTTGATGATGAACTTCTTTGTAGATGCAAGAAACCCAGCCCAAGGAAGGTTTTTACACTCAGTGTATTCCTAGATCTACTTTGATGGACTGCTGCTCATCTATATATTTTTTTCAGAAAACTTTCTGAATACTTTTAAGTCTAACCACCAAATACTGCTTTGCAGCCCCAAAGGCTTAGGCACAGATGGACTTTCCAGAGAACTGAAGTGAGTGGTTTCCAGGTGCCAATCCCTTCCACCCCTGCTTCTTGTGAGGCAATTTCCTCTGGAGAAAGTTCTAATGCAGTGTTAATTGCTTGCAGTTGAACACTTGTGAGCAGTATACTACCTAAATTATTTGTGAAAACGACTCTGGTATGTTTAACTTGGTTCAGAGAAAACAGAACCCCAGGGGTGGATTTGAAGAGAAAACATCAAGGTAGAAACAGTTTCCTCTTCTAGGAATGTCCCCCAGTACCTGGTGAAAGAAGGAGAGAGCATCTTAATAAATACTCTCTAAAATTAGAGACACGAAAACAAGAGATCTGGCAGATGGAGATCTATTGTGGCTTCTTCCTGGATGGTCTGCTCAGCTTAACATTTTTTCTTAGTGTTCAGCAGCTAAGGTTGTGTGTTTTCCTACCAGGAGAAGCTTCATGACTTCCCCCCCCCCCCCCCCATTCATTTTCTCAGATTACTCAGCACTGGGTGTGTGTCTCTGGCTTGGCGTTTTTCTGTTTTGTTGGGGTTTTGTTGTTGGGTTGTTTTGTTCCCCCCCCCCTCTGCCTAGGCAACCCTTCTCAATTCAGGCTTCTCCAGCATTCTGGGATTTCATGTACCAGAGAACTTGTATCAACAAACTGTGCATTCAGAGTCCTGATTGAACAGGACATGAGGATCCTTGTTTGTGCACTGTGAACTGGGTGGATTTATAGATGGAAATCTAGAAACTGCAGCATTGTTAACATGCTTTGGTGAACTTGATTCTGATTAAATAATTCTGTCATGCAGACTTAAACTTACTGAGGTTGCTTTGGGGAAAAAAAAAGTTGGTCACCCTTCATAGGACACTATTGAGTTGTGCAAGTTCAACTAACTTTTGTTAGGTACCTAAGCAACTCCTTTTTCTGTTTGTTATTCAACAGTGTTTCTGATTTGCTTCTGATATGGATGATAGTTTCATGGCTTTTTGTACTGTTAAGTGACTGTTTGACCCAGCAGCTGCCATTTGATGTTGGTATTTACCAGAACTAAATAATGAAGGTCTGTGACCAACATAAATCTAGAAATAATGTTCTGTCTCTGTTGCAGTCTTAATGATGGATGTGTGTTATGTCCTTGGAGGAACAGCCTGGAAAGCACAGCTCTGGAGAAGCTTGTGCATAGTGAAGCCATCCATCCTGGTGCTCTCTACAGTTTTGAGCAGGGGAAGCTTTGAGTTTTGACCATAAGAATATAAAGGCATCACTTAACTTGGATCTCTGTATTGCCTGTCCCTGTGCAGAATCTAGAGAATTTGTAATAATTTTTTTCCACTAACACTTTTTTTATATCGTAGTAATGAAAGCCCCTTTATCTGTGTGTTCTCCCAATTACTTTCTGCTGCAGATTTGCATGTCTTAAATGTGGTTTAGCCTAAGAAATAGGATTTTATAGGTTACTGCTAACAAACTGAGAGTCTAGCTGTAGAATGGCTGCTTAAAGTGTACCAGGTTGGACCAATGTCCTTTAAATCATCCTGCTGGCAATCACTACTTGTATGTAATTCAGGTTTTCCCTCCATAAGGCTTGTAAAGCCAGTGAAGTCAAAGCCTAAAGGGTTAAATGTGAGGTGAGCTGTATTGCCAGACTGGGTAGTTTATACATGGCACCAAGTCCTAGAACTCCAGAGAACCAATCCATGTGTACGAGTGAATCATCTGACCAAAGGGGCTGTATGGTAAAATTTAGTGTGATGGATCCTTGCAAAAAAGACTGAGCTGATTCTCTCAAAAAAAACAGCCAAAGGAAGTCAAAGGCAGATTTTGTCTGTCAATCATGTAGCACCTGTTAGTTTGTCAGTTATTCAAGGGTCATGATCTAGTTTATTATAAAACCAGGGTGCTGCTTTTTCCCTTTGTAGCACAGAGACAGTACTTTGCTGGTGTGTGCAATGTCCTCTCATTGTGTGCATCTTGCATCTCACAGGGAGGCTGTAGCAGAAGCTGAAGCTTCCTTGGGAGCATCAGGTATGGATGCAGCGCTGGATTTGTAATACTTCTGTTGTGGCCTCTTGCATTGACTTTGGTCAGTCTTGAGTTGAAATGAAAGTTAATATTCCCATATAACGTATAACTGTAGTTCCACAGTGTCTGCAAAGATCTGGTTATATATATACAGTCTACTCCTGTGGGAAGCTGTGGAGTCGGCTCCACAGAAGTTAAATGAGGAGAGCTGTTTGAGAGGCTGGTGTTTTGAAGTTAAAATGCTTTTCAGCTCTCTGGTTAAAATTCTGATGCAGAGGTTTGGCTGTACTGCAAAATGAAATGTAGACTATCATAAGCAGCATATGGATTTGATGCCTAACTTCAAGCAGCTTGATTCAAGGAAAAGTATTAAAATAATGGATTTGCACCACTTGCATCTTAAGGAAGAAATCTATAATTCTTTGCCAGACTACAGCATTCCTGAGTGGTCTCAGAGGGACTGAGGGGACAACTTCTAGACGGGAGCTTCAAGTCCCACTGTTGCCCCATGGATGAAGGACCCTTCATGAGTGCTGCTGCTCAGGGCTCAAGTGGACCCCCTTCCCCAGAGCCAAGGGAGATCCACAGGGGGCCAGGCAGCAGCCTGCATGTCTGGATACTTCCAGATCACCTAGGTGAGACCAATAACCTTGCCCTGGCAGCCTTTCAAGCAACATGTACCCAGCTCCCCCTCCTCTCTCTGGTCCTTCTCCCAACAAGTCCCAGTGGAATTTCAGTTCTCATGGGGCTGCAGGCAGCCTGCTGGCAGCTGGCACAGGGAGCTCATGCTTTCCAGAGAGCACCAACTGTACCCTGCTGCCTAACAGTGTTGCATAAATCAAACTATTTTCTTGAGCAGCTCTACGAAACTGTCATGGTGTCTGTCTTGTTCTTGTTGTTTCTGCTGCAGATGTGCAGTGCTGTGTTTAGCTTTGCAGAGCTAGTCCCTGTTGGATTCAGACACTTGTGTGTTCTGGGACTGAAAGACAAACAAACAAAAATTGTAAAAAGAATAAAATACAAAAATAAACTCATAGCCGAACTGATCTCACTGTGAGAAAGCTTCCTTTGTAGGGAACACAATATTTTTTAAAATATAAAACCAATGTGGGGTATTTTTTTTTCTTTTTCTGAGATTACATTTGGTACAATGGCTGTGAATTGCCTGCTTGCTCCGGATGCCAGTTGTGTAACACTGCAGGTGAAATATTGGTGAAATTGTTAAGTTTGATAAGATTTAAATTACTATTCAGCAATACTTACTGAAAGCCCTCAATAACCAGTGCACCTTTAAGGCTTATCATTGACTTGGAGCTGCTTCCTATTTGGCTACCAAAATACTGTTTTTCTATAACCAGTTCATTGCAGTGTTGTTAGATTTTGTTTGCTATATATAATCAGTATCCTTGTATACTGAAAAAAAAAAAAGGTGTAAGAACTGTTCTTTAATCAGCAACAGATCCAGAATTAATTTCTGCTGTGATGCTGTTGCTGTGCGGAAGTGCAGTCCTAACTCAGTGGTAGAATTTCTTGTAAAGTAAGTGGAAACTGTTCTTGGCTGGCTGTAGTATTTTTCTGAATGAATGACCACTTCTGCACAGCAAGCATCTTTGAGTCTGCAAAAAAACTGAGTTGATTGAACTTCTGACCTGGTTAATGTAAGAAATCCTAAGCATCTTCATTAATTCTTCAATTTGTACTGCAAAAGGCTATCATGGCAAGGCTGCTGCTTTTTCAGTCACTAGATGCTGTGCTGATCTGCTTTTTCAGATAAATTTATCAGGTTATAGATTTGTTACACAGAATAATCCACTAGAGTGGAATAATACTGCTGTGCTTAGAGTATCTTGCTTCACCATAGGTTATGTTGGGAGTACTCCAGATGCTCTGCAAACTAGTTCATAGTGTATGTGGGTGTTAAATATAGCCAGTTGCTGAATAACTCTCGGGTTTAGGTGAAGATCTTAAAGGACACGTGGTACACGGGAGCAGATGAGTCTGTGGCCTTAACTATGTGATGCCATTGACAGTCACCGTGCTAGCCAGAATACTGATAATGTCAGCTACATGTTGTGTGCTGGAGGCACATATGCCTCATAAAATAGTTCAGGAACATGAAAAGTTTCAAGTCAGCACATAACCTTAACTAGTTTCAGTGTATGCTGCCTAGCACACTGTGGTATATTTGCTTGGCATTATAACTTGATTGTAAAGGCAAATATTTAAAGCAGGAGTTATTTCAGTGGTAATGGTTAAAGCCATCTCTGCTCTGACTTGCCAAATGAATGATTAAATTGTGGATCACTGTTAGGAAACAAGGACTATTAATTTTTTCCAGGGTTATGCCTGGCATTTTAGCCACCACCTTTGCAGCGTGGTTTGCAGAGTCGGGTTTTTTTTTGCTGGTTTTGTACTTGCTGTTTTGTCAAAGCCTTGTACTTGTCGGTCAAGAGAAGATTAGCAGCAGACAAAAAGTCTTTGCTTAATTAAACATCTGTAGACCTAATAGAGGAGATGTTTTAAAACAAAACTTTAAAAAACCAAACAAACCCCTGAAAAGTAGCCCCAAACAAAACACAAAACCACCAACAGAAACAATCCCCACATTATTTGTCTTGAGGATCTAAGGCGTAATGGTAATTCTGCACTGCTTCCCTGGGTACCTGCTTCTCTGTACTAATTTGACTTCAGCTAGGATGAGAAGCAAGTGAGGAATATGGGGCAAATTAAGAGGATTGACTGCTCTGTAAAAGAGGAGAAATGTGTAAAGGAGAGTAGAAAGGTTGCTGAGAGGACTGGTCAGTTAGTTCAGAAACCAGTCAGCCTGTTGTCTACTTCATTTGAAGCTTGTTCAAAGGAAGATGGGCAGCAAGGGTGCTGATGGCTGAAATGTCCTCAAAAAAATGAGAAATGATGATAAAGGATGTATGGTGAGAGACTTCAAGAAAGCTGCTAGATATTTGAAGACTACCTTGAAACTTGAAGACATTCTTGAGCACAAACCTTATTTGCTCAACTTCAAAGTTTCACTTACTTGCTGTGAGTGTCTGGGCAGATCATGCATGAATTCACAAAGCATTTTTGTTCCTTGTAATCTATTACCACCTTCCTACACTGATAATATTTCAGCCTAGAGGGAAAATTCCTGTGAATAATCCTGGCTCACTATTTGAAGATACCACTGTTTGGTATCTTTGTGACTTGAAGATACCAAAATGTATAAATGTACCCTTTAAATGGTAGCAATGGAGAAAATCAGTTAAGCTGAATTCCAAGAAGCGGAGTAGGTGAACAATATTTGTAACCCCTATCTAGTCAAAGAACTTGAACACTGATTAGGGTTGTTGAACACAGGGCTCTGACAGTCTCAGTCTTGTTTGTGCTTAGCTATTCAATCAAGTCTTTCAAAAAGAAGGACTTGAACCTTGACCTTCCAAGGAAGTGCTGTAATAACTGCTGGTGGTTTGTGTTTTTTTTTTTTCCTCCAAGTTCCTGCTCCTTACTTTCATTTTGTCCTCAAAGTTTATCCTGTTTTGTACAAGAACAGATGCTTCTGCTGAACAATTTACTTGGGATAAAATAGCAAAAAAAACCACCCAAAACCAAACCATCTTTCTGAAAAGTTTAAATTAACCAGGAAATAATAACTTATATGTCATTCTTACAAGTTCCTAAAGAGTAACAGACTAAATATTGGTCTCAAGGAAAACCATGCATAGCCTTTGTTTATGATGGTAATGGATAAATGAATGATAACTACGTATATAACTGACCATGTGTGCAGTTGTGTACTGCACTGTACTTTGAAAACCCTGTGAGTAGTCTGTGCCCCATTTAGCAATGCATGCTGTCTTAATGAAGCCACTAATGAATGAGAGCCTGATTAAATTGTAAGAACGCGCTGGAATATCTGAGCGAGAGGCTTGTTGGTATTCTCATCTGCGCATTCAAATAAGTAGCTTTGGTTTTGTTTGATCATGCACTTAATCTCAAATAATAAAGTACACTTGCTTACGTGCACTGTCTTAATAGCGAGGCATTTGTCACCGGCAGAGGAGTGCTTATCTCTGTTTTACAGCAACTGACGAGATGAATCTCACAAAAGTAACAGTGGAGGAAAGGTGCGTGCATTTATAGAGCTTCCTGGTCTAGGGGGTTGCACCTTCAAATCCACAAAATACTAGATACCACTTCTAGGTGCTGTTTCCAAGTATCTTGGTCATCTAAGTAAATGATGGACTTAATTTACTTTTAAGAAAAGTCACTGGACCAGTCTTCCACTTCTGAATACAGAGTTCTTCTGGAACTTACCTTACAATAAAGATCAGAAGTTGGCAATTATTAAAGGAAGAAAAAGTGTGCTATCAAGACACTGTTAATCCGTTGGAATGTCTGAGTGTATTATGTGCTTACAAATAATAGTCTGAACGTGAAGATGGAGATAACAGCCTAACATCCTTGAAGAAAGGCCAACAAGGATGGCCAGAGTTTACGAACAGTTAAAAAGATAAGGACTCTTCATCTTAGGAAAGCAATGAATATGGGCAAGGACACAAAGGGTCTGAAAGCAGTTGAAGCTTTTCATTGAACCAGTGCTCTGAGGACTGAATCACTGGAGGCCGTGAGTTTGGGAAAAGCACTGGCATTGCTGTCTCTGTCAGACAACTATTTAATCGCTAGTAGGAGCAAGCTACTGGGGTAGACATAGCATGAGCAGCTATGTGTTTTGGAGTAGTCTGATGGTCTTGTGTCATGGTTTGAACATCTTGCAGGAAGTCGGCACCTCTCATACAATAGTTGCCTGTTTTCTGCAACTGTGTATGCTCAACTGCCTTACCACTTTACTACTTCCATACCCTAGTGCCAAGATTTAACAGCTTAAAATTCATGTTCCTTGGTTACTACCACTTGTATGTTATGCTGGTGCTTCAGTGTTGAAGCAAGCTGGCAAATAGCTAAGTGGGAGGCAAAACCTGATGGGGTCATGCCTGTAAAAGCGATACTACACCTTCACTCAAACGTGCCTGCTCGATTGCTTGCAAGCATAACTTGCACATTATTTCTGGTTACTGTACTCAGTGTCTCGCATTGCTTTTTGTTTTTTCAAATGGCATACAGAGGTCACTTAGCTACCTTGTGGGATTTTTAGTTACATGCACAGCACCATCACAGTGCCAGCACTGATGATACTGTGTGTTCTTAAGCAAGCAATGCCATTAGCATATTAGCACTTAATGTGATTGACTTCTATGAGTATGTTGTACTTGTAATGTTACAAATGTTTGGGTGAAGTTGTTTTAGGAGCTTAACTCATCCTCTCTTCTACTAGTTTGAATTAGCTTGGCAACAGGCTAATTCACATCAGGATGTGACATTACTGATGTTGCACAGGGAGCTCTAAAATCATGATTCTGGGCAAATGCAGCGTTACCTGAAATTGCATGTTTTCCCAGTGCTTTCTGATGGAACGTGTGTAAGCAACACTGGACAGGGTGTTTTGGGAGGGATGCCTGGTCGCTGCACACTCCCTCCTGGATGCTGCCATCTCTGCTGTCAGGTGTACATGCTGAAAAAGTCAGACTTGTATGATTGTGTTGTGTTCCAGAACATGGTCAGTTAAACTGGTTATAGTGTAATGCACTGACATACGAAATGCCTTAAATGGTTCTGACTTCAGTGACTGTAGTAATCATGGCAGTGTAATACGGTTTTCTGCTGAAATACGGATGCTGACAGTGCATTATGTCTGGTATCAAAGCATGTTCAGTTAATTAGAGCGCTTCTAGACTGCCTTTTCTGCGTGTCTGGGCACACCCTCTCCTTTCAGATTTATTCCCCCACCCCTTCATATAGGCTGTGCAAACATAGCTGATAGGTTTGAGTAAACACTGTGTGACGGTGTGGGTGAAGGAACAGAGTTCCAGATGGAGTACCAGGAAAAGTGTAATTTATTACTGTATGCGTTGACACTGACACAAACCGACTTGCATTCTGGTAGTAACTTGTAAACTTGAAGCTTGAGTTTTACCTATTGTAATCGATAGGGTTTTGATTCCTGTTTACCCAGCACTGAATGGAGTCACTGTCCCTCTGCCCTTTTACAGCATACCCCCAGACACCCTGTGTAGGTTAGTAGAAGTGACAAGGTCTTGTTCTGAGCCCTGTTCTGTGTGGTCGTGTGTATTTCTCCTGGATATGGGGCTGCTGGCAGCTGATCTCTTCTCCCTTTAGGAGAACCTGCTTGCCAAGCTTCTTTCCTTTTTTTTTTTTTTTGTCTTTTTCCAAAGTCATACTTCTGTTACCCTAAGCTCTTATATCTGTTGAGGAAGCAGAGAGCTTAGAGCTATGATAAACTCACACTTCTTTTTTCTTTGCAGTATGTAAGCACTTGTAATATACAACTGAAATTTGGCAAGCTGAGCTTTACTGAAGGCACAAAACAGCTGAACTCTTCTGTGCTGCACTGCAGGATGCTGTGGAGGCCAGGCATGCATAACGCTTGTTGATGTAAGACAAACTCAAAGTGAGTTTATTAGTAATATTTAGTTTAGAGAATTCCCCAAGTCATTAGTTGCCAGGAGCAGTTATTATTGGGAAGGAATGTTCTTGGGAAGGGCAACTGTTGTATCTATGCATCTGGTAGTGATCACTCCTATGGAGGAGATGCTGGCTGATGTTAACTTTTCATTCAGCCTCCTATGGCAGGTCTTAAATCTAAAGAATTTCTCGTCACCAGGAAGCATTCTCATAAGGCTGATGAACGTATTAGTACCTGCAGAGTTACAGAATGTCAATTTCCTGAGGACTAATGTTTGCCTGGGTTACAGGCTTTTATACGTTATAGTTCATGTTTAGGGATACCTCCTTTTTATGCAGGACACTTGTAGGACTCTAAGTGTAGTTATGAAGCTGTATTTGAAGCTGGTCTAATTGCTCATGAAAGGATTGATTACTAAAGTGAAAATTTGCTTTAAAAATAGTTGAATCTGTGGTCTATTGCTGTATATTCTCTGGTTATGTGAAAGTCCAGAGCACTGAGTGAGCAGACTTCTATATGTACATGTACACATTCATATATGCAGCTTTAACACCCTTCCTCATTTCTCTACTCCATCTCAAAACTGCTTTTATTTTTATTGGAGCTTCTTCAGCATCAATTGGATCAAGGTTTACTTAGCTGCCTGTGTTTCAAATTTTGGCATTATTAGCTACGCATGCTGTAAGCTAATGTGTCATTCTTTAAATTCTTGGAATCTCAGTCTTCCTAAGTCTTGGCGTATTGAAGTTCCCTGTTTTCTGTAGTGAGAAAGCTCTTGAAAGAGGTAAGACTGCTGGTTGGATCTGAGATAATGCTGAATCAAAATGGGATCTTAAGTTTTTGTTGCATGACTAGGCGAGCAAGATTCATTATGGGCTAGTCTCCAGACAAGTAGAAACTAGTTTTAATGTGTCAAAAGTGAAAGCAAAGCTTGCAAATATTTTTCAGCAGTTGATTCTGCGATTGACTTAAATCAATGGAAAATTATTCAGGGCAAGTTTTTTTAAGAACTCTTGAATCTGCCTTACGTTTCCTAATGGAAGATGAAAATGAGGGTGCTAAAATTGTTCATGCTTCTATAGGGATTGAGTAATAGTGGATACACAAAGGACGTAGATCAGCCTTAAGGAACCAGGAGATTAAGCTAATCAAGCAGTTTCCTCTTGGGGAAGGAAGAATAGGCAGAGGAAGGTGCTGTCTGATCTCAGTAGCTTGTTGCCTTGTTCTGCGGTCATCTTACCCTCGGTCTGAGACAGATGTTTAAAGTCTTGTGCAAAGACAAGGTTGTGAGTCAGAAGCCACTTTGTGTTTGGTCCATAGTGAGTACACAAATTCCTGCAGTTCTAGAATGGTCTTAATTTGAGTGCTGCTATGGTTCTGACCCTCCAGCCTGTCTGGAAAGCTTTATACTTCTCATTGGTATGAGATAGGATTTATTTTGAATTCAGTTATTCAAGCTACATTTCCAGGTGAAGAAAACAAGGTCTGAAGAAAGACGTCAGCTTTTTGAATGATGCATTCTTGCTTTTAATAACTTACCTTTCACTACTTGGCATGATGGCTTTATTTTACACTTTCCAAAGATTTGTTGATAAGTATTTGGGGTTTTTTACCCCTGCTGTGATTTTCAAAATAGTTTAAAACCTTACAGAAACTATATAAATTTCTTTGTTAGAGAACAAATCAAGAGTTGCTTCTCTTGTCGTGGCAAACTTGTTTCCCAAAGCAGTCATTGATTCCTATACAAAAATAAGATCAGGGAATTGGTCTTCAGTGTGCCTAATCAACACAGAGATAGCGCAAATCTCCTTTTATTATTACTATGTTTTCTGATCTTGTAGCCTCCTTGACTATTCTCAGTGTTGGAACCAGTATTGTCACCCTAGTTGAGACTGCTGGTAGTGCAGATCAAATATTCTGTTTTTCTGTTAGCTCTGGATTTTTAGTCTGTAGGAACTCTGCTCATTGTGGTTCCTACAGTCAAATAATTTCAGACTTTAATATAATTCTCATATTAGCATGCTATTCTGTCCATACTATATACTTAACCCTGATGTTGATGTGCTGCTGCTTTCTTTCCACAAAACTTCAAATATGTGATTACGTAAATCAGTATCCTCATTTGAGGACACCACACTCTGCTGTCGGCATTGCAGTTAACACCACCGACCTGTTTGCTCATAGTTTTTGGTGGCAAGTGCCCTCCTCCTTCCCATTCTTTGATTGAAAAGTGGAATCTGTCACTCCACATGTGTAATGGTGTTCAATACCTGTCCAATTTCCCTGCTCTTCAGCTGG
>BOSO01008642.1:89876-117388 GCA_018403395.1 Gorsachius goisagi | reverse complement strand
CTTCTTGCCAGATCCCCTACCCCACTGCAACCATATTTTACAAATCTGAAGTTCTGGTCTCGTTACTGGTACTGGGAGCCTTTCATATGGAGTTGTGCTATGGAGGTCATCCAGCTGCTTCAGACAGTTTGGATCTTGTCTCTCATTCACGTCCTTGGGGGTTTGGTACCTGGGTGCAGTCTTAGTGCTTGCTGGGAATGTGTCCTTACACATTGCAAGGGCTCTTCTTTAGTTTTCCCCCTCGCACACCATCACCACCACTTCCCCCACTCCCTTTCTGCTTCTGTAGGATTTTTGAGTGAGGATATGTGGCTCTGCTCTGTTGGAGAGGAGCTCTGTTGGAGAGGACACTGGAATTGCATCCCCGCTTGACTAATGTTGTATCATCTTTACAGAAGATGGAGGCTGTTGCTATACAGGGAGGTGCTCTCCAGTGACTCTGAAGGGGTCCCATGTGCTACTAGGGTAGTGTACTGGTGTAACCTCAGAGCTGATTATGAACCTCTCCATGTTCTCTTTATTTCAGCTCTTTGAAGATCTTGAGCTGCCTCTGCTGTGTGTTGCTTCCTCAAAAGGCAGGAAGAAAGTGTTCAGTGCAGAGACTTTCAAGCACTCTGCAGTGAGAAGCTTCGTAGTTTGGCTACACACTGCATGAGGAACCATGCCCTTTTGTTGAGTACCTGCTGTTGAAGAGGGGAAAAATGATGGTTCATTCCATCATGTTCCTCAGATACATTTTACCTGTTGAGGAGCCACATCTTTTGATTGTTCTTTTACTTGCGTGGAAGCCAAACAAGCCAACTATCTGAGAATTCAACTGTGATGGCATATGATTGTAACTGACCAAAGGGTTCAAAAGTTTCTTGGCAGTCAGGGAAGTGGAAGTGATTTGTGAAGGTAAACATGGATGAATGGCATCATTGCCAAAGCCTGACTTCCTTAAGGAAGTTGGTCAAAATGGTTGCACTTGATTCAAAGACTAATAGCTTAATAATGCTCACTGTCTTAAACTCCTGGTTTAGCTAATCATTTTTCATTTCTTTTTAATTTCAGAACTTTTGAATCCTCTTGGGAAACATGAAAACGAAGAATTACTTTTTAAATATCTTTCAGGACAGTTGACACATTCCAGGGAAAAGCTGTTTTTTCTGCAAAGTTCAGAAGAATCTGCATTCTCCGGGATTTTAAATAAGTAAAAAATGAAAGTATAAAACGAAAACAGCTTGAAATTTAGCCTTCAGAATGAATGTTGAAAAGTCAGATGACAAAGCAAAGAATGGCTTGAAGCCTTCCTTACTTATAAGGGATGAAAATGGAAATAACTACGGATGTGACGGAGCTCCACCTTCTTCAAAGAATTGTGCCACCAAGATACATGGTAATTCAACTGACCAAAATACAGTGACTGGACATGAAGATGATGCTGTTCTTGAAAATAAGAGTGACTTCAGAAGTATTCTTTTAAAACAGCAGTGTATTGAAGCACTTCATCAGCAGAAGACATCTGATAAATACAACTGCACAGGAGCTGTGTTGGGAGATGCAGATGCTGCATGCAAGTCTTCTGTGAATGAACAGACTCGTGTATATCCTTTGAACTCTGACTTGAAAGAAACAACAAACTTACTGAAAGGTAATGTTGTTATGGAAAAAATGCAAAATCAGAGTATCAAACAATCGGTGCCTTACAGTCAGACTGACCCTAATTGTGTATTACCTCTTCCTGCTTCAGAGCAGAACATGCAGTCCCTGATAAAGGACAGGGCATGCTGCCACCTGAGCACATTGGATGTTACTAATGTTACAGGTGAAACTCTGGGAACTGATCAAAATGATGATATGCATCTGAAGGAAATGCTAATCTCTTCTGAAGTAAGCATGAGGGAGAAATTTGATAGAACCAGCTCAGAAAGAACACCTGATTTCTCTTCTATGATAGTGGCTTCAGAAAGCCCAGGTGCATATTCAGAACTTGAAGTATATTGTCCTGCCTCTGCAGGTGTTGAACACTGTCTAAAAAACACTAACAAGACTGATAAAGAATCACAGGAAACAGAAGCACAGTCTGTAAAACTAGCTACTGGATGTATAGATCCATATATGCGAGATGCATTATCACCATGCATTATTAATGACGATGACCAAGTGAAATCCTTGCAGGATACTCCTAGCCATGATGAAACTGGGAATTCCAATGCTGCAACATGCACGGATAATACTGTAAATAAAGTGCACCTTCTTCCAGTAGATAAAGCAAGTGGAGAACAATTATCAAAGAAAACCAGTGAACCCTTAACCAAAGAACAAAGTATCTCTGAAAATGCTGCTCTTCAGGATATGCACAACACCTCTTTAATATCTTGCAGTGCACCAAAATTAAAGAGGACTGTTATACCTGATCTGAAATGTGAAGCTACTTTTGTGGTGTTCAGTCCTATGGCTGATGAAAGCGATCCTGTTCTATGTACTTCAACCCCTAAAGAACGATCAAAAACCACAATTTTTTCTGTTTCAGCTTTGGCTGAACTTGGAGACAAGTCTTCTAAAGTAAGACCAAACGAGGTGTTTGTAGGAGGACATAATAGAAGGCCTTTGCTTAAAGGTGGTCCAGGAAAACCAGTGGGCAGGTCTCCTATTGTGTCAACAATAACCAAAGCGAGGAAATCTGAGATTGTTAGTTTTCCCAGACCTAATTTCAAAAACGTTAAGCCAAAGGTTATGTCTAGGCCTGTGTTACAATCAAGAGACAGTGCAGCATTAAAACAGTCTCCCCAGTCCCCCCAGCTATCAGCTGTCTCCTCATCCTCACTGGTTGCTTCCCCAAGGCAATTGTCCCCCTCTATAAAAGTGCTGAAAAAGAAAATTGATCTAGCTAAAGATACTAAAGTGGAATTGCCTGTGAATAAGCACCATAAACTACATCTTAACAAACACCTCTTCACTGGCCAAGCTGTACATGCCACAACGCATCCCAGAAATGCTTCCCACAAGGCTTCAAAGACACCTGTGTTAAAGCAGAATCTGGAAGACATTGGCAAAGCAAGCTCTACGTATTTGGCATCCTCCTCAGTTTCTCCTGCACTTCCAGTGTGTGTAGAGAACTCAAAAGAGATGCTGAATGATAAGATGGAAAGTTCAAACTCTTTCATACAGCCCTGTGCTCAAAACATCTCTCTGTCTGGAGGTCAAAAAGAGCAAAGCAGCAACATGGGAATTCTTCTAGAAGCAGCCCTGTTAAAAGATGTGGCAAGTGAAACATTTGACTTGCACTCTGTTCCTTTGGTAAGGTTTTTTCTTTACATGCTTAATTATAAGTTTTGTACATTTGGAAAAAGGGAATTCTGCAATGCACAGTGCTTAATGGAAATTGCAGAATGGAGTTTTGTGTCTAAAAATGTAAGTGTAGTGTTGACTTCTGAGGTAATGTCTTTCCCTAATAAAGGGAATGAAGAAGTACAGCTTCACGTGCTGGTTGCACTTGGCCTCAAGTGCTATTTAGCGTCTTCAGCTTTCATCTTATTCCATGGTATAAAATTTTTTTTGTAAAGCCTTTTTAAGACAATGCAGTTGGTAAGATTTCTAATAAAAGCAAGCATGTCTTAATTTAGTCAAGGTGGTAAAATTGCATAGCATAACTTGATAAGGTCTTTCTAAATACAGTTTTTAATATGCGCTTTTATCAAGATAATTCTAGTGGTGCTCTAACTTTAAATAGGCATTAGAGATAAATTGCTGTTTTCAGTATTTTTTTCTTTCAAAACATGTTTTAGAACTAAATTACATTTTTAAAATTTACTTACAGAAATGTTGTGTATATATTAATAATATTAAAGTCACACAGAATCCCAAGACCAGTAAGTTGGTCAAGCATTTTATTTTTAACATCTTACTTTAACTGTCTGCTTTGAATAATTTGGAATTTTGGTTATCTGAAGTAGAACTGGGACTTGTTAGAATAGTTAAGAGTAGCCAGGAAATATTTCTCATGCAGAGGGCATATACCTGGTTTGGGGCAGTCAGCCAGCTGGAAGGTGCAAACTTCCTGGCCGGGAGGTACGTGTGCACTGGTTGGTTGGGAAATATTTTTGGGCGAGTCAGCTGCCTGTCAGGAGAAATGTGCTGCTTTCAAATGCTCTGAAAGAAGGTTAAAGGAAAAGGAACGGTGAGAAAAAAGGGAAGAGCTTTGGGGCTGGATCGACCAAGATCTCGGGAGGTGTGGTAGGGGTGGAGAGTTGGAGTCTTGATGCTATATGGAGTCCCTCCTGTTGTTCGCTTGTGGGTTCAACAGCTTATGTTAAATTGGTGAAATGGAGGCAGCAGCTGTTATCAGTAAAACTGGAATTGTCTGAATTTGTCAGGCTCTACTGATTTGCCAGAAAAATTCTAGTAAAGCTCAGTATATGGAGGAAGCCACATATAAACCAGTTATTTTAAACCTGTCTTGGGTCCACTCCTGAATTTATATTTTATGTATGGCACCTAAATGTGAAAGATTTTAACCTGTTTCTGTGTTTTATCCTAAGACTCAGACCAGGAAACCTATTGGAAGAGCTGATAAAGAATTCATCTTGAGATTAGGTGCAGTCAGGTAACTGAATAGCTTAATTAGAGTTTGGGGAGGAAGAGGAAGAAACTGTGATGTAAAATGACCTCTGTAACCTCTTTAGTGTGTTTGTCATTACCAGTGATTAGCTTCAGGCTTATAGTAAGGTGCTGCTGAAGGTCATTTAGGAGATGATTCTTGAGGTTCTGAACTGCAGATGTGAACGATGCGACAGCAAACAGCTAAGCATATCCCTTACCTGTGTGGTCAGTATTTATTTACAAATGCTGGAAAAGGAGATCTTCAGCTTCTCACAGTGGTGGTGTGTGGTTTTTTGTGTTTTGTTTTTTTTTTTTAAACAGATGCCTTCTGTGAAAGATGGGACAATACCAGAGAAAAACATACCGAAGAAAGACCCTATCACGCTACGAAGTGTATCAGCTACCAAGGTTAAAACAGTGCCATCTGTGTTGCCCTTGAAGAAAGGATGTGAAAATAAAACTATCCACACAATTAAAATGCCTTCTCACAAAGGAGCTGTTCTGTCATCAAGCTCTGGTAAGAGAATTTTTCACTGGAATACTACCACCTAACCAGACTCTGAAAATTAAGATATCATATTTAATGTACTTTCTGACAGAACTTTTAGGATGGTACAAAGCTGTATTTTTGGTGCTAAACATGGTTTTATTTAAATAGCAGATTGCTAGTATGGGGCAGGGGAAAAAAGGAAGGTTACAACTCATCATTGTAAAATCTTGTCTTGTAAGGAATGTGTTTAGGAGGCTGTTGTGCTATTAGAAGAAACTATTTAAATGTCATTGTTTATAGTTTTTTATATAAAAGTACTTTACAGAATTACAACTAAAATTACTTGAAAGATGTAGAAGTGGAGAAAATACAGAGCTCAGGTACAAAGCATTTACGATAAGCAACTGTATGCTATTCCAATGGGAGTAAGCCCTTATTTCAGGACATATTTTGTTCAACCTAATTTTGGTACAGCTCCATGGTTTCTAGAAAGGGGAGACATAATCAAAGGAGAGACTAATTAGCAGCTCAAGCAGTAAGCTCAGACTGATTAATACCAAGGGTGGGGGGTGGGAATCTCAAAACTATTCTGTAGGTTGCTGTTCAAATCTGGTGCCGGGAAGCTACGCTCTGTAATTGTACTGTAGATGTTCAGAAATACTCTTGTAGGCTATGTGCTTTTTTAGCTAAGTGTGGTAATATAGCTAATTGCAAAGGTAGCCTGGCTATAAATGACTACATTACAGTACACTGTAATTTGGAAAGTGTGCACACCCAGCTATACCCAGTAAAACCTGTTGGTTTTTTTTTTAACCCACTTGATCTAAGATTATAAAACAGTCCTCTTAATTACATACAGGTGATGAAGTGTGATAAAATCTGTATCTGTAGTCCTTTATGGGATGAGTCCCTCAAAGTGCGTATAGGCTGTTCTCTCACTTGATCCTTGCTAAGGTGAGGTACTTGCTCAGAGAACTAGGTACCTACCTGTAAGCCACCAATTTCTTGGAAGACCCATCACCTCTCTAAATGCCAATTTAGAGCTTTCCTATTTGCAATTGTGGTCTTAGAAGAACTGAGATGGAGACAGGTATAGATGTATATTTGTCCCTTAAATTATTAAACCAGAATAGATTTATGATACCATCACTAGAAATAAATGTAGGCATGGCTGGGTTATAGGACTAACTTCTTCCCTTCATAAAATAATCAGATGCACTTTCAGAAGCAGAAGTCATTTGCTGTTGAAAATAAGAGCCTTTATTCTCCAAGTTTCTTTAGGTAAAGCTGTCACTCCTTAACTCATCGTATATTGAAATTACAGTAGTTAGTAGAACACCTTTGAGATTTTTCCTATTGGAAGAAGGCTGCTTAAAGTAAAAGCATGAAGTGGCACCTCAACATCTCAAATTTGTGCTGTGATCTGATGAGATTGGAATTTTAATGCTGCCCGTGAAAAGAGGGTTTTTTTTCATGCCTTCTCCCCAACCACCCTGCCAATACCTGCTGTTCCTAGCACATCTTACCCTTCACTTTGCTTATGCAATTTTTTGGTGTTACAGAGTAGGATTTGATGCATTAAGCTATATCGGGTTAACTTCCCCATCCCTTTCCAAGGGAATTCTTAAATGTGGCTCCTTGCTCCTAAATGCAGTAGTGATGCATATCAAAGGATGGCAATATGGGGTGGGAGAAGCAAGGATGGGGAACGGCGGGAGTTACTTGGTATTGCTACCAAAGCCCTGCTGTATTATGCGACCACACCTTTCAGGTAAAACACTATCCACTGCTGCTTACCCCATCTGTTCTTAAAGTTTTTGAAGTAAAACTGTACACACACTTACTGTGGCCAAGTGGCAGCTTGTAAACCAAACGCAGTTACCTGTTTTAGCTAAAGCCTTCCTGTAGGGAATAACAGTTTTTCCAGTTAAGTCTTTTGAATATTTTAGTATTAAACTTGTGCCTTGATATAATTCCAGCAGAGCTGATAAATAACTCAGTAGCTGTACAGTTGTTTGCTGTCAGGATTTCTCCAGACAGGCTAGCTAAATCCAGGATGGAAAGGACTTCTGGAGGTCACCTAGTCCAGCCCCTCTTGCCTGTAAATGGGTCAGCACTGAATTCAGACTAGGTTATTCAGGCATTTGTCAAACAGAGTCTTAAAAATGTCCAAATCCTAACGACCTCATTGCTTCCTGATGTATTAATATAAATGCAGCTAATTCTTAACCAGTTGCTGGCTGTATTCGGATTGTTGGGCAGGAAAAGAAATCAATTTAGTGAGTCCATTAAATAGTCTGAACAAGAGAAGTGATGTTATAGCTCTGTGCCATCTCTCACATGGGTATGTTGATGGAGAGAAGCAGGCTGTCTGTCCAGAATGTATTAGCATATGTATTATTGCCAAAATAATCAAGAGCTTGTGAGCAGTGAATTATATCATGCGCTGTCATTTTGAATGGGAAGCAGGAAACTCCCCTACAACTAAGAAATAAAAAGAAAATGCCCTGTATAAAACACCAATTGTAAGATCCGTGCAGCTTGGCAGGAGTTGAGATTTTGGTAATTTTTTTTTTACTTGCAGACCGTAAGTTTTCAGTGGTAATGCACTAACCCAATGGGAAGCATGCCTTCTAAGGAAATTCTCTGATCTTTTCCCAAACACTAGACAGTAAAAGGAGAGGGAAAATTTGTATCTCAAGCATTATATTGTTATGAGGTTATCTTCTAGCTTAACATGCTTAGCAATAACTCTTATTTCAAAATGGTTACTGACCACTCTTCACCAGTACTGGTGTATCTTGGCTGGAACTTTTGTTGAGTTAGAAATTGGTTCTCTGAAAGGTGAGTGCAACTTGATTCAGTGTTCCAAAGTGGTTTGTGAAATGGCAAAGCCCTATTTCTGCAGCAAATCTAGAAATCGGGTCACAGCTGCAAACTAGATGCCTCAGAATTATTTCTGTAACTATTTGTCGTCTTTTCTCCATAAGAGGGAATGACCTGCAATCACATACTCATTCTCGAGCAAAAAATCTTAAATCTTGACAGGTAATTTTCCATGGTGGTGTGCATAGATTTCTGTAGTACTGGATGGCTGGCAGTATGCCTTTTGCTATGTTAGTTTTCTGTTAGTGAAAACATTTATTAGAATTCAAGGCACAGAATAAGGTGTTTGGGTTACCTGGTTCTTACTGGAAGGCGTGTGTAATTTTGGAGCCCTGGTTCAGGACTTTGAACTAGTCCAGAAATGAAAGCAAATGTTGTTTTCATTCCCAGCAAATGCACACAGCCTTCTAATTGGATGTACATAACCACTGTAGAGGAGCAATAGCCTTCTAATAGTTGAGGTATTATGGTTTGGGAAGAGTCATGTCTTTCTCTCACCTGAAGGGGGGAGGGGTGGAAGAGGACTGGAAGAGCCAAGGAGATTTGGTGGTCCATGGAATGTCACTCCCAAGTTCTACTGTCAGCTTGCCCCAGCAACCACATGCTACCACCCATGCAGTTGGATGGAAACACAGTGGCAGTTTGAGCCACAGGAAATTGTTTGATTTGTGTTTGAACAGCATAAAATAGGGATATAAATGGTTTACTTTAGATCTGAAAATGTAAAAACCCACTGCTATGGTTTTATTTTCTTGGTGCTGACTACAGCCTACCTATAAGTATGTGAAGGAATGGAGCTTTACCTGTAAGTTAAGATTCTGAAATGCTAACACTTTGCCTGAACTTCTGCCTTAAAATTGCTTTCAATTATTTCCCACTGTATGAAAATATATGTTGTTGTTGCTGTCTTAGCTATGAGAGCTCTGTCAAGCCTTATGCATAATTGAAACTCTTTGGGGATATGAAAGCATAGAAAACATTTTTCATAGAATCATTTAGGTTGGAAAAGACCTTGAAGATCATCAAGTCCAACTGTTAACCTAGCACTGCCGAGTCCACCACTGAACCATGTCCCTAAGCACCACATGTACACACATCTTTAAATACCTCCAGGGGTGGGGACTCCACCAGTTCTCTGGGCAGCCTGTTCAATGCTTGACAACCCTTTTGGTGAAGAAATTTTTCCTAGTATCCAGTCTAAACCTCCCCTGGCACAACTTGAGGCCATTTCCTCTTGTCCCAATTCCTCCACTTACTGTTAACAACTTCCAGAAAGTAATGGAAGTAATGTGAATCATCTTTCTAACCAAAGTGTCTTTCACTGTCTGACACTTATTTCTGACATTTTAGGTATTATTTTGTCTCAGATTTAAGTCACTGATAACCAAGTAAAGCCTTGTGCTTATTTTTCCATGAGTCTAGTCCAGTGGTACTCCCTCTTTTGCATGCTGGTATTTTCATAGTGTTTAACTAGAGTAATGAAAGCTTGGGTAGAGGGAAACCCAACAGTCTGAATTCTGTATTTCCTTGAAGATTTTGGACAAGTGAGACCTTTTCCTTATGAAAAGTTGATCACACTGAAGGACTCTTCCAGTGTTGTGCAACTAACTGTAGCACAGGAAAAGTAATTCCCCATATGCTATAGAAAATATGTTTAAGTTGCATTAGACTAGAAAAGGTTTAGTAATACTTTGAAATACTGATTTGCTTGTTTAGCTCATAACTGCTAAATTTCTCTGTTGCATTTTGCCTTGATCTTGCACTTAAATGTGTATTTCAAAGAAGCTTCCAAAGTTAAAATCGGAACAGGCCGTAACAGATTAAGACTGTGTTCATTATTGAGTTTTGTTGCTATTTATTGCATAAAGACAGGCTTTTCAGATGGAATGTTGAAACCAAATGGTTTCAATGGGTTTTCATACAGCTGGAAACATATATGAACTTGGTAATTCAGGACTTCTTGGTATAGCCTTTCACAATACTAGTGAAGCAGAACCAAACCAATTTCGTTTCAGTAAGGGTTCCCACAATCTTGAGTCTATGTTCTGACACTGAACCAGGAGCTAAACCAAACATGGTTACTGCAAATCACTTTTCAGCTTGCATCGTTTCTGCTATCTACTCTTTAAAGTTTGATTGACATGCTGCCAAGAAGAAACCAAGTATTTTAGAAGGCAAACATAACTTCCAGGTTTTCTGGCCTGAAATGCTCAGGAAATGCTGGACTGGAGAGTTACTTTTAAGGGTATCTATATACTTTCTCATGAACAAATCTGAAATACACCAGAGTCTATAAATAAGGCTTAAAATTTAGTTTCAACTACTCTTTTTATGCTTTTTGGTTTCTTTTGCAGAACAGCCAGCTCTTTTTATGGATGCTAAAGCAGGTTCCTCATACACTGATTTATCCAACATCATTATTTGTCCTTGAGTCCAGATTACTCTGTCCCCCTTTCCCTTTAATACATGTGTAGTGCTTCATTACAGTAATTAAAGCCTGTGTTAAAAGTGAACTTAAAACTCCTGTATTCACCTTCAGAGGTGTGGGAAGGAGGAAACCCATGTATGGGTCTCCATGGAGCGTAAGGTAAGTCTGTACTGTGACATAAAGCCTGTCTGTCATCCCTCTTTGGTCACCTTTACGCGGAGAGCTCCATGGCATAGTGAGTGTTTCTCACAACCAGTTCTCTTTTAATTTGCGGTATAAAGTAAGGAATAACTAACCTAATATATCTGAAAGGACTTTTTGTCCAGCTGATCAGTTTGAGTGTTGAGGAAGCAGTGCTAGTTGTGAGGGCTTAGGAACCTTGCAGGTTGTCCCTTTTGCCTCTTGAAATCTCTGATTGCTTGAGTTGAGCTTCTGTGTTAATGTTTCCAATCCACTTTGCCCACACCTCCTGGCCCTCCTCAACAGGAATGGCTTGCTGGAAGCTGCCTGGAGCAGCGTGTATGTCCTTGTGCTAAGCACTGACCTCTACACCTCTGCCCCAGGTGTTGGTCACTTAGGTACAGAATGGTCAATTCACACTCCGAAGTCAGAAAGGAGCCATAAAATGATGTAGTCTGAATTCAGCATAATCAGTTTGGTTTTAGCTTTGGCTACGTACACTAACAGCAAAACTTGTTTTAATTTTTCTTTTGTTACACTTCATTAACAAGGAGCTCTCACCATGGGATAAATACTAATGTTTTGCAGGCCTTGTATAGGGTTCAGCATAAAAACACCCATTTGGAATAAATTGTTTTGTATTTAGTTTTATAAGCTAAATGGACTATGAGAAACAAGTAGAAGCAGAAGGTTTTTCATTTGTGAGGTAATGAGACTTGTTGCAATGAATGATTTCAAAGCAAGTTCATTTGTCTGGTTTGGTAGCCTTAGGTGTGGTCCTCTAAGTTTTTTGGGGGTGAGGGATGAAAGGGGGGTGGCAGCATTTGAAGATGAACTTGAGTGATCTTTATTCCAAAGTCCATGTTTTTTCCAGTATTCTGTTGAATTGCAGCTTCCAGAAGGGAGCATTTTACCCTGTCAGCTTTGTTTCTGGTGCCATCAGTGACCAGACTTAGGGAATTAAGTTGTCACACTTGTTCCCAGACTTTTTATGGGTTTTAATGTAATATATATATGTGTTATATATAAATGTAGCAAGAAACATGTTCATACTTGCAGAGGCTGATTGTAACAGTCCGTGTTCCAGTGCTGTCAGAAATGTGGATGCGTCTATAAGAATATTCCCCTTTAGGAGTGAGGTGTGCACCACTTTCCTGCAGGGAAATTTCTTGATACCTAGTCATTTACTTGCAAGAACATGCTGGTGTGTCTTCAAATAACTCTTCACCTGTACTGGTTACTTCTGAATTCACTTAGGGTGGAGGTGAAGGAGAGAAATAGGAATCCTTGTCTTCCTGAAGAAAAATGTATTTATGTTTTGCTACAGTGAGATTGTTTCTTCATGTAAGGAATGCACAAACTCCTGCAACAGAAAACTTAAAATATTTCCAGATAACGTGGGCATAAGAGCTGCAAACTAATAAAAAAATTCAGTGCTTAACATGAAAGGGTGTGTGATACAAAGGGCTGGACAATAATGAAAATCATAATTGGATGTGGTTGATGGCTTTCTCTTGCCTCCACTTCCCTTGTAGTATGTTGATTTGACTTCTGCTTGTGTCTACTACTCTTAAACGGACAGAACTTTCCAATAGCTGTGTTAAAGCTAGTGGTTGGGGTTTGTTTCTTTAAGTCAGGATGCAAACAGCTTCTGACAGTCTCCTAGCAAAGCTGGAGTGGGCAAGACTTGTCATGGCTTTGCAGCTGCCCTGGGAAGCTGGCATAAAAACTACCTGCTGTTGGGAGACTGGTTCTGCCTTGGGTTGTAGGAGATGATGGTCTGACTGTGTGGACATGGTCACTCGTGGGGCTGCTCTAGTTCAGTGCACAAAATGAAAAACCTAGAATTGAGTAAATCCAGCAGGCAGTATGCTGTCAAGACAGTACTGGAGGTGGCAGAGCAGGCGTGAGTTCGGACTTGAGGCTGGTGAGGAGAAGGGCTATTTCTAGGTGCTGGAGAGGTCACGTGCAAGGATTTGAGCCTGAGGAAAGATGGGGAAGGGGAGGAGTCTCTCTCGTGGAAAGGTTTAAGTGGGAGGAAGTCTGCCAAATTTCATAACCGGGCCAAATAGGAAGGGAAAGAAGTGAAATTTAATAGTAGATGTACATGAATGTTATGCTCTCCATCTCCCCCTAACTGAAAAAACCTCAATTGCTCTTTTGACAGTGGAAGCCTTTGAGAGAATGGAAAGGGTTGGTTTGATTGTTAACTGCTAATATAATGCTCTGTAGCACTGAGGAGCAGTTTTCCAGTTTTAGTCTGAGAACATTGAGCTGCAAAAGGAAGAACACGTGAATACCTACCCACATGGCTGCTGGCAGCCTGGTTATGGTTTTGGCACTAATTTGCTGCTGGTTCCTTGATGCCCGTGGCAAAGAGGAGCACTTTCCTAAGGATTGTAGGTGAATGGGAACAATGCTCTGGAAGGCTGTATCAGATGGGGAATTGGGTCTTGTCTTAATACTTAACAGCTGATCAGAGAACAGTTTACCCCCTAAACAAATAAATCTCTCGTAAATATTTCAAGACCCAGCATTAACTTAACATTCCCTGTCTTTGTCCATGTTTAGGTTTAGCAGTGTAACATAACTGTGTCCTGCCTTTTCTGAGGTAATTTTGGTAGTGATTTGAGACTTTAAAGGGGAGAGAGATAATTAGAAGGGGATTACCTGTAGATCTTTGGTAGAAGTGTGGAACATGCTGTACTCACTCTTTATTACTTGAAGGAATGCCAATACATGTATAGCATAATCTAGTATAACTAATATCGCTGAATGGCTAGTCAGGCAACCTGGGGGGCTTGCAGCCCTTAGAAATCTTAGTGTTGCTGCTGCTTTACAGTGCTTAAAATAGCAACTATAAACACTCTTACAACTATGTTAAGACCAGTCTGCTGGAAATGATACCAAAGTCCAGTTTGTCTTTCCATGACTTAATTGCTCCTTTCAATAGAAAGCAAAAAATGTGTTGTTTTCTTGAAGGTTTACTTCCCTTGCTTAATAAAGACCTTGTACTGTAGGCTTAGACTGGGCTTTTTCATCATGCTTAAAATTATTTTCTTTAAAAGCTAAGAAGTTTAGCACTTTTAAAATAGTCCTCTGGATTTTTAAACTGGCAGGAAAAAATCAGAAAAGCGTAAGACAAATCCAAAATTCAGTGTATTCAAGAAAGAAGACAATGAAAGGCCAAGCCAACTATTACTGTTACCTTTAGGGTTAAACAAAACCAAAAAGCATGATTTCTCTTGCACTTAGTCTGCCCTAAGTTACTGTTTGGGAAAGGCTTCCAACCATTCATTTTTAAGTGTTGTATAGCTCCATGAATGCCAGTTTCTCTGTGCTCAGTTCTAGATGTGAAAAGTATTGATATGGTTTGAAATGGTGGGCATTGAGTATCGGAGCTGGTGAATGCACATTCAACTTTACAATCTGCCTGGTGTTCCAAGGTTCACCGTTACCACCATATGTTAATTCTCTACATTTGATTTTTCTTTTTTTAGGCTCCAGCACTATTTAAAGGAAGCCTTGATTTATTTTTATCCTTAAATTAAGCTTATTCTTAACCTTAATTTATTTGTGACCACCTATGAGGGATTCACATAGAGGATGATTATTTGAGTAAGGATATGAAATCTGACTTCAGAATTTCTTGAAAAATGAGCTTTGTTCCTTGCTTATTTTCATTCCATTACAAGAGATACTTTAACATATTTGAAGTAATGTAGTTGTTGCATAGACTTTTTTTCTAAAGAACTGCCAACTCATTACTTCACTGTAGAGGAATGTAATATTTCTAGTATTCTACTTCAGTGACTAGATTAAATAACTGATGAAAGCCTGTTACTCTGGCGCTATTGCATGTTGTCTTTATAATAATTGTTCATTAAGTGTCCCTGTGTTTGTTTCCAGTACTTTTGTTTACACACCATATCTTCCTGCTTCTGTCTTCAAAACCTTTGCATTTAATTCTCTGCTACTCCTTCCTAGGGAATGGTACTTGCAAAAATACTTTGTAAAACCATTGTTGTTAGTTGAGGTAACACCTAGAGTAGTTGCTTCATGATCTTGTGTCATGACAAAAGAAATTCTTCCTCGAGCTGAGCTTTTGAAAAAATGTATTTGAGTGCTTGAGTAATTATTTTAATGGAAGCCATATAGGAAAGCACTGAGCAGTAGAAGAACTTAGAAAAGAGCCGAGGTCATCTGTTTGACATGCCTCTGAAACTGGACATCCTAGAGCTTGCTGTGGTCACTGAATGGGTTTGAGCTCACAGCTGGCTTAGAGCACTGCTGTGTTCCGGTGTCTGCAGAGAAGCTGGGCTGGCTGCAAATCATACATAGGGAACGAACGTGCTGTACGAGAAGAGACCGAGTGTTTTCACACAGTTGCATCAACTCCTCTTGAGAGCAAATGACTGTGAAGAACACAGGATTTCGTTCCTGTACCTCTTGAACTGGATGAATGAGTCCTGCACAATAGTAATCAAGCATGCTGCCCTCATCTTTAAACAATAAAATGCAGCTGATAAGCTGCATTTGTTCCTCTGGCTGCCTTTTGAAATGTAAAGGTTTAGCTTACTAAGTCATACGAAATTACATGTGCAGTGTTTGTACAGTGGCCCGTTTTTTTTTTTTGGTTTGTTTGCTTGGTTTTTTGGGGGGTGAGGTTTGTTTGGGTTTTGCACCTTGTTTTGCTGAGGGGCTATTTAGAAAGGGAATTTCTGACTGGTTTGGATCCATTAACGAAACAAGCTTTTGGAAAACCACATGGGAAGTTTTAGAAAGCTGTCAGATTTGTTGTATGAAGTTTAGTTGTCACAAATTTTTTTCTTCTCATTCTTTTTTCAAACACACAAATGATTTTGGATATGATGTCTGGAGTACTGTGTTTCAGAGGTATTTTCAAAAACTGTGAGGTTGTAGTTTATGGTGTCCTCGTAGCATGACAAAGGTTGTATACTCTTTAGGGAGTTGGATATATTCATGTGTCCACTGCAGTAACTTACAAAACATACTAAAATATGGATCATAATTTTGTTGCGGAGACTTAATACCAGGCTACAGTAAAGCCATACGTAGAGTCACAATTCTGCATAGTAATGCCAAACAAGTAGTAAAAGTGCACCTCCGAGGAGGGGCCTGGCATAAAGCACGTTTAATGACTCACCGAAGCATGTGTGTTATGTTCAGTGACCAGTATTCTATAATATCCTAATGCGCCTTTAGTATATGTTGTATGTAGGGTTTCTCTTGTACTGCGTTGATCTGAACTGATGGAAACGGCTTTGGACATACCTTCCTTACTAGTGGTGTTCCTGGTTTTGCGGACTTGATGCAGGATCTTTTGAGACGAGTTATCTAATCCTAATCCTGTCACACCACCTACTGTTGAAAAGCAGACACTGGGCTTAAGTGTATTTCTTGCCTAAACCTTAATGTCATGCTTTCTTGGTTTTAGTGCAAATTGATGGTTTCTTGTTTGTTGGTGTTTAAGAGTGGAGATCCTACAGCAAACCTGATGCTGAATAAAGGGGAATTACTAGCTAATTTTGTCATATTTCAACTGTCTCTTACTTAAGCAAAATTGAAACATGGTTTATAGTGACAAGAATAAAGGGAAGGGTATTCCCTTTAAGTAGAACTTCATTGTTCTAGGTCAAATCTGAAGCACTATAGTACTCCATTTTCAAGTAAGATAAACTATGTCAGACTTGAAAATGGCAAGTGCATCAGAAGTTAAGATATTTTGTAAAGTATCTTTTGTTATAATACATAAAATATATTTTTTTAGAAAATGTAAGTCTGTCTTCCATATCTCTACTTCTGGTTTTGTGCAAAAATGAAAAACTTTTCCATAGTTTATTCAGAGGACTGTATAAAAATCTTGATGTCAGAGCTGACAGGAGCCAAGTCAGTGCTGGAAGGACAAGTCTGTGTGTTCGTAACTTCCTCTGGGCCATTGTGGCTTTAATGTGGGTGCACGCTTTGCAGAAATAAACTAAAAGCTTAATTAACTAAACTCAGATTTTCTTGCAGAAAGTGTAGTTGCTTTGTTAGTAGTACAAGAGTAAGCTCCTGGCTGAAGATGGCACACGCATCTATCCTATATAGATACTCTTTGGTGAACTTACCTATTGGGCATTTGTATTTAACAAGCTCAAATGAAAATAGCAATTAATGCAAAAATGTGCCTGCACCAGTTGGCTATTAAGAACTTGGTTATGGGGAGTGCTGTTTAATTAGTTCTGCAGAACTTGACAGTTTTCAGTACACTATGTGAGTACACCACCATTTGATACACTCATGCTGTGTTTGTCCTTGAAAGGGTGTGATCTTTTAGAGTGCTCTGTCAAATGGTGCATATGTTGGGTGGGGGAAATCTGTGCTTTAGGGGCAGGAACAAACAAAAGAATCTTTCTTGGATTGTCTTTGGGCCAGAGGTTTCTATTTTTATGGGATTGCCGGTACAGCTAACCATAATATGCAGAGGCAGGAGAATGCCAGAAAGACTTTTTGTGCGTGCAAATGTCTGCCTTGAAGGCCAGTCTGTAAAGCTCTTGACTTGGTCCTGAGGTCAATATGCAGATAAAATGGGATTCTTCACATCCTTGGAACTGCTTTTCTGCATTTACAGCATTTTTTTATCATGTCAATATGAGGTAGATTAAGCTTTTTTATATATATTTTAAATTGTAAATCTTTTTGCTTGTAGGCGTATACATAGAAGCAGCAATTGTTTAAGCTTCTTTCCAACTCCTTTTGTTCTTTTCTCTCCCTCCCCCTTTCTCCCAATAGGATCTTCACTGAGAGAGAAGCATGCCTCTGTGAAAAATTCTCCAGCCTCCTGGGCTGGCTCTGGTAAACTGCTTGCCAAATCCAAAGTGCCTGTCAAAAGATCAGTGCTTGAGAGAACACCTAGCATCTCATCTGTCAGCAGCACTCAGAGCGAGCGAAGTCTTTTCAGCAGTAATTGTAAGTATCCTTCAGCGTTATGGGTTTTAACTGATAACCAGCATCAACTACTTGTTAAAAAAAAATCTCCTTGAAGGGAGTCCTGTCTGAAAACGGCCTGTATTAATTCTCATTGTACCACTTCTTATTAGTTTTAGGTCTTACTCTTTTTGCCTCTTAACTTACAACTTTTCTTTTTGAGATTTGCCATCTGAAGGAGCTTTGAGCCTTGGATTTCAGTTTGAGTAGAGGTTTCAGCGCAGCTCTTCTGTCCTGAAACACTGCAGAACCAGCGGGTCATCTTGAGCAAAAGTTTCCCTGTGTTTACATACAGTGTAATAAGAAATAAGTCTGAATGGTGCGAATGGATTACCTGTCATAATATTTGGAACAGCATGTTACAGGTTTTTGATACTAAAAGCTCTTTTTGAATGAGATTACACCTGTTCTCAGAGTTTTAAAATGAAACGTGCAGATGAGATCAAAACCAGGTAAGTGAAACTGCTTTTAGAAGGTAAAACTTTCCATGGGTAGACTTCTAGAATTTCTACGGTAACTGTAAGCATTGGTGTATGACCCAAACCAAATCCATCTTGTTTAAAAGGAAGGAGAAAAATAACACAACTAGCTTTGATCTGAAGCTCTACAAAGGGTCTGTACCAGCAGTTGTAGGAGTTCCAGGAGCAAAAACATGAAAGAAATGGCACACAACTGACTGTCAGACATATATCAGTGTTCCCGGTTATATATGTATTTAGATAAGTACATACAAATATTCCGGTGCTATCGCATCATCTGTTGTATCTTGGAGACTGGGCAAAGGCCTTTCCTTTGTGCCAGATGTAATTTAAATCTGTCTTCAATGGACTGAAAGAGAGAATTGTGAATTTAACATATGTCTGTAGTTTATGTATGCGCATATGCATACATATATGTATAACTAAACTGTCTCTTGTTCCTTTTTTCCCTGTAGTGCATTAATTAAAAAAACTTAAGACCTAATATATTCATCAAAGGAATAAGAGTATGTGTATTAAAATATGCAGTGCGTGTTTCTGTGTTGTCAGGTCTGTTCGGTTACTGTGACAGCCATGTTGACTTTTGCTGTTCAGGTTCAGGGCTGTATCTGGAATTCCTAAGCAGCTTTGTCCTCTCTTCGTTTTAATCCCTCATGTAACAAAGGGAAACGGTCATCGCTTTGTAACAAAGGAATGTATTCAGATTAAGTATCCAAACAGATGACTCCTTTTTTAGCCTGATTTGCTAGTTGGTTTAATTTGTTTTGTCCACTGCCTTCAAGCTTACGATTTTTTCCACTCCGATTCACGAAGAGCAAGCAAGAGCAATATGAGAGGTTGGACATGGCTGCAGTCTCTTTGGCTTTAAGCTTGCTTTGATCCTTTTAAATGACTATACCAGGAGGACTCCGCAGTTGCACGGAAACTAATTTTTCTCCTATTATTTTCATCAATTCTACACTAACACCACCGACTGACTCAGGAAGCCACTATGATATTACCTTACTGACGTTGCTGGTAGTGGGATCTTACACCTTTTGTATTATTCCTTTGTTAGCCACGTTTACTGGGAAAAGAAGTAGGTTGTTTTTCTTTTTATTTCTTTTTATTTTTTAAAGCATGTATTTTGTTTTGTGGAGGGTGGTAAATGTACACAGTGTTTTGACTTGCTGATTTTCTGTGAGATTTTTTCTTTAGTTAATTTCCTACACTGATGAGAATGATTTATGTCTGGTCAGGTTCTGTGCGTATAATGAGTTTAGGTTACATGTAATTCATATGTTAGTAAAGTGAAGTTTTTATGACTTTCAATCAAATTGGAAAGAACTAATGAATTTACTTTGCATTCTAATGTTAAGTATAGTGCTGGTCTTGTTTTTTATTCTTTCATTTAGTCTACTATACAATAATGTCAGGGGGGAAAAATGTCTGTATTTGTAAACCTAAAATGTTTTCGTTAGATTGGTGGGACAGACAAAGATTAGGATGGGAGGCTTATGCTGTGAATGTCATTAAATTTATGACAAACTGTTGTGGTGCTGTCAACAGTATTAAAATGACAGAGTCTCTTGGATTCTTTTACTAAAGGAGTTTGCAGTGTGTTAATGGAGAAAAAAAATTACAGAAGAGTGTTTCTCCTGCTGTGTCAGCTCAGCCCTTTGTTATGGGATGTCCTTGGATTGGTAATTTCCTGGGGCAAGATTTAGGGGTATTTTTTTTTTTCTAATGAGCACTTGAGTTTTATGATGCTTTTCTCTAAAAAGACTTTACTATTTGAGAAGTTTGGAAATAGTAAAGTTTGAAATGTTTTTGTTAATAAAAGCATATTTTGCATGCAAGCTGTCAGTTTGAACGTTGAAAAACTGAATTTTTAACAGTAGAGAAATCTTCTCAATTTCAGTGCTGGGCTGAAAATACTATAATTTGAACATACCAAAATGTTTAAACTCTGAGGTTAAGAACAAGAATCCAAATATGAATTGCATTAGAATAATTGCTTATAAAAGAAATAATGTTTCAGAAGTGAAAAAGCTGATCCTAGGAATTGACCTGGAACTGCATTTCTGTACAGTCAATGCTTCACTAGAATTCTTTTAATGAGCTGAGTCTTTAAACCCTTTAGACTTTAGCTGAGGTGAGATAACTTCATACTTGTCTGTCTTGCAATCGAGATTGCCACAGCTACTCCTAATTCTATGAATAACCATCTTTGAATTGTATAGTGACCAAACTTTGCAAATTTGCCTTTTTTTTTCCTGCATGCAGCCTGGCTAGCTGACTCCAGAGCTTCTAATAGGACAAAGCAGTGTCCTAACTAGTCCTACAGCAGAAGTGTGCTCGCTCACCCAAAGTGTTACTTCCATGACATGCTTCTGATTTAGAAGAAAGCAGCACAGCTGTTTGTAGACAGTTGTTAACTGCTTGTGGTGAACTCTCAGCAAAAATCCTTAATTTAGTGATTTACAGAAGTTAAGGACTGCTTCAGGCCTCATGCTTTACTAAAATTGGTTTCAATCATCTGATGTTGGTCAGGGTCAGATTCCTGCAGAATAACTCTGTTATTGATGTGTTATGCAAATTGTTCCTCATGTATGTATTTTTCGCAAGTATTTAGCTTTTGTACCTTTAGAGAGGTTCCAGATTTATTTAAAAAAAAAAAAAGAAAAGGACTTCAGTTGTGTATGTTTCTAAAAGGGAAAGCAGTTCTGTCCTTCCGTTCTGTGTTGAAAATGTATTGATTAGTGGCCAAAAAAAATCTTTTTGAAGCAGTTAACTTATACAGCTTATGCTAGTGCATTTAAAGACACTAAAATTTTCTCAAGACTATATGTTCTATCTTTTGGTGAACAAGGTAGTTCACACTACCTTTAAAAAAAACCTTATTAAAACATTAATCTGAGGCAAGCCTGATATAGTATGACCCCCCCCCCTTTTTTTTTTCTTTAAATGAGTACAGAAAAAAGCAACTGTGTGCCAAACTATTCCAGTGTGACTTAGTTTCTGCTTGTCTCTTGTAAATGCAGTGTGTGTTTCTTACTCTTTAATGTGTCTGTATACATAACTTTTCAGTACCGAAACCAAAGTGTACTCAATGTACATATGCTTTGGAAGTATCTTCATATTTTTTTCTGGAAAAGTAAAACAATGCTTTCCCCAAATTTCAGTTTTCTTTCTTTCAAGTAAAAATTTTCTCTGTCACACTACACCCAAACCTCTCAAGTTCTTTTGAAATGGAATGAAATGTCTTCTGTAGCAACTGCCCTGTTAGTTGGAAATGTGATACTGATGTGAGGTGACAATTACTTACTGTCCTGCTGTTCCCAATCTGCCTGCCCCTTTTCGCAGGGAGTATTTTGCTGTATGACTTCATCTCTCTCTTGGGGGAGGAGAGAGGTGGTCTTCTGAGGTCTGCTGTCACTGAGGAGGTCGCTGTTATGAACAGAGACTACAGGAACCTTTTTTAGAACTTGTTTGGTAGCTGATGAATGCAGTTGGGCTCACACATTGTTTTTTTTAGTGCCCCATAAGGAGGTCAGAAGGAGTACAGAGTCTGCTGGTGGTGTGTGCACCATATAATTGAGATGGCGCGTTCGGCTCCAATGAGTGAGAACAGGGGGAGGTGTTGCATGAGGAAGTTGTTTGAGTTTTTTATTTGGTTTTTATTTTTTAACAGTCCATTCTGAGGCCAGAATGTCTTTGTGAATTGATGATGCTTTTTCTTGGCGTAAACTGAAATGTGTTCTGTGCTTGCTCTGTACAGCAAGATCAGACCTACGTATCTTCATCAATATACTTTTTTACGTATCTCCCTCTTATGCATAGTTCAAAGCTGTATATCTAGTTTTGAGAAGCATTAGTAACAGTCATAGGACTGATCTGTTACTGAAGATATCAGAGGTGGTCATAATGTTTTTATTCCAACTTGTGTTCCTCCTAACTTTAGACTCAGGTAAAACAGGCTTGTTTTAGGATTTAATTTTTCCCCAAACTAGATACTGCCTACAGCAAATTCTTTGTTCTGTGTTGCAGCTGCAAGTGCCACAGTCATCATCTCTAATGGAGAATGCCCTTCAAAACCAGCCTGCCAGAATGGTACTTCAGGATCTGTCCCTTTGAAAGCAGTACCAAGACCTAGGATACACTCATTGAAGTCAACTCCGAAAGGTATAGGGGTCTATTGTAGACAGAATGAAGCTATAGTTACTACTGTTACAGTACCTTACCTTTTGCAGGTGGCTACCTCCTGAAGCAGTGTTCATTAAATAGTGGTCTGGGAAAGTAGTGCAAGGACGTAAAATAACATCAGTGGTGCCTCGAGTTTTGTAAGACTTCATAGGAAGGCTAAAATGTCCTTTGCATTGTCATAATTGACTGGGGTATTTCAGGTAAATGAAGAGAGAAGGTCTGTTCTGCGATATGGCTAAGGTTTACATGGCACAGGGAGCAAATGCGCTTTGCTACATGGCAGGTGTTGTCACGTGAGGTTTATGTTTTAATAAGAGTTCTTTTCTGTCACAAAGCTCCAGCACAGACTCTGTGGCTGCTGGTGATCTGCAAGGTAGACCTACCCTGAATTTATCCTGAGTGTATGGTTGTCCTTGTCTGCATGCAGACTTAGCATTATCTTAACCCCTTTCAGGACAGGAAGGAACTTGGGGGGGTGGGGGATGTTTTTTTGAATAAAGCGTTAATACATGAAGTGTCATCTTTTGTAGATGAATTAAATTGTCCCATCTTTCCAAGGGAAGAGTCCCAGAAATGGCTTAGCTCTTCATCCTGCTTTTTCTTGATATTCTTACTGGCTGAAGTTGAAGTAGAGGTTTGCTCTAATTTTAAATGGAGATAATTGTGCTTCTTCACCTAGTGCTAAAGGGAACATTCATTTAAATGTACTTTCTGGCTTCTTATTAAACACTCTTCTGGTTCCTGTTCCTATTTGAACTGGGACCCCTTGATCAGCCAACAGTGCTTCTTCACTCAAGCCACACAGAGCAGTTGACAACTTATTCTCTGGCTAAAATTAAAGGCGTAATGGAAGCAGATAAATAAGCTTGCTGTCTGTCTCCTAAATCCTAGTTATATTCAGCTTGCTTCTGATTGTCTTCATGGTGAACTGGTTATTGTAATTGGATAAACCTAATTAAGTGCTATACTTCTGCTTTAGGCTTAAGTTTTAAGCTGGTATTGACATAATTGAGAATAAATAGAAGAGATGCCTGCCAAATGTCATGCTATAATGGCATGCTTTAAAATGGTAAACAGTGAAAAGAAACAGAATTTGCCAGAAACTGTACCTCACTTCGAAACAAACAGAAATTTTATGGCTGTCTGACAAGCTGATGCTTTCTGTTAGGGTCCAATATATGTGACACAACTATGCACTGCTCAACATCTTCAGTGACTTGGGTGCTAGAAGTGTGCCTTCTGCACCTGCAGGAGCACTGTGGCCAGCAGAAGCTTGTATTCCCCCCTTGGCTCAGTGTTACTTGGACTAATCTATTGTGTTTTGGGGCCTTCCCAGTTCAAGAAGGTTGTTTTGAAACTGGAAAGGTCAATGGGAGACTTAAGATGAAGTTTAGGGTCTCTGACCACATGACCTGTGAGGAAAGGTTGAGGGAGTTGAGCTTATGTAGTCAGGCAAAAAGGAGAGTAAGGTAAGATACTGTCTGCAATAACTTGAAAAGGAAAGCTACAAAGGTGACAGTGCCACACTCTTCTCAGTAGTACCAGATGATGTGGCAATGGGAAATGATTGCAAATTGTGGGATGGGAGATGTAGCATTGCCCAGTGGGGACATAGAGCCTCCCTTCCTGGAGGCTTGCAAGGCTTGGCTAGACAAAAGCATGGTCAACTGATCTTGTCTTGGTGGTGGCCCTGCTCTGAGTGGGAGGCTGGATAGCTGGCCTCCAGAGGTCCCTTTCAGCTAGTGTTTCCGTAGCTGTGTTGTATTTGTGACTGTTTTGAGACTGAAGTAATTTGATCATAATGCTGGAGTGAAATCTTTGCTAACATTTTCTTCTGCTTATAAGCCTTAATTTTTTTTTTTTTCTTCCAATGTGAGTTCTGGTAAAGCAAAGTTAAGTTTAAATACAGCTTAAATTTTCTAGAAGGCATCTCTTCCCATGTTTGAGTAGATTTGTGCATCTTGTACTTCACTGTAAATACATAGGCATGTCTTTAATTGCTGACATAGTTCTTCTCTTAAAGCTAATCTAATCTTTTACTTCTAGGAGCCAAGGCCAGGTCTGCTTCACTGAACCAGTGCGTACCAAAATCATCTGGGCCACTGCACTCAGCAAGGAAAGTCAGTGAGGCTAGAGGTAATCAGCTATTGAGTAAAGTACATTTTTCAGTTATATTCTTGAATCCCTCTGTCTTGAGAGAGAGCAGCTATGCTGTATGACTTCAGAGTAACTGAGATGGTCAGTCTGCTTTTTCTTCTTGTAGTTCATAGTTTTGGAGACTGGCTGAGGTGATGGAAGCAAGTATCATAATGGTACAAAGCAGATTGTTTCCTATTGATACACCTGCTGTAGCATCTCGCACTATTTGTAAAGCCTGAAGAAACCTGATAGGTGTTGTCAACAGACCTTTTATAAAATTCTGCACGTGACTTTTGCACGTATACCTAGCAGTCCCAAAGAGTGCTTTCACTTAACGTCATTACTTTGAAGGGTATAAGTTCTTAGGTCAGTTTTCACATGACTCTAAAACAATACTGTAAGGGTAGATTAACCTTCTCAGTGCTTTCGTTTATATCTAACTTGATTGGTAGCACACTTGAGAGGGCTGTTAATTTATGCCTCCTTTATACAAATAAAATAACTGGAATGTATAGGTGGGAAGAAAGTTGCTATGATGCAGGTATAGACAATTGGTTTTTATTATCTGTGGTCCTATACGAGTAAGTAAAATTAAACAGTGCAACCTAGTGTAAATGAAGTATGATAATTGTAATGGAAAAAAACAGTTTGGCTTATTGGGAATTCATCATATATTTTCCAGCTAAATGTTGCTGTCGAACATGCTATCAGCCATCACAAGAAAGAAATTGAAATTGCATAATTTGAGGAGTTTCTGTGGAAAGAATCTAAAAAACCACCCCCACTGCCCCTTACTGGCTTGAAGTGCAATTTTTTTTTTCTCCTCACTTTTTTTTTTTCTCTTTTCTGGACATCATAGGTACTCCTGGAAGAAATGGACACCAAAGCCTATCTTGTTTGGGTTCTGGTGAGTTTGCTGAATGCATTTTTACTTTTTTGGTACTGCAACTTAAATTAGGTTTTACATTATATTAGTATATTGGTTCTTTTCTTGGAAAAACAGTTTTGCAATGGGTAACTTAATAAGCCATCACTGATTCCAGTTTCAAGGGATAGGGAGAAAAGTCTTGGGTTTTTTCTACTTACTGTCTTCTGGCTACCCAGCTCTTAGAATATGCAGTCTGTGCTATCTGTCACTGTTTCCAGTGAAGCATAAGGAGGTTTTAACTGTAACTAAAAAAAAAGTATGGCAATGAAACTTGGATGTAGTTTTTGTTGTTTAGCCACAGTGAGGTAAGTAGTGATTAAAGCTCGTGTTGTGGCTTTAAATAAAATAAATAGAGTAATCATGCAGAATAACAGGTTTTTCTGGAAGGTTTGTGGTGGGTACCTTTTTGGTGTCAGCTGTCTACTGTGATACACAGAGACTACACTTAAATAAGAAGTTGAAATTATCTGAGTGTGTTGATGTGTGTGTCCGCTTGTATGGCGGGGGGAGGAGTGGCAGCTGATTTAGTGGCAGATGGTGTCCCAAAATCTGGCAGTTTTAAGGACTTCATATTGGGTTTGTTTTCAATGTTTATGCCAGTCAGGACACCTGGTGCTAGTTTCTATCTGCCAGGAGACAGAAAAGACTTCAGATGATGTTTCTACTTGCGGCAATTTCCAGGTCTTTTCAAGAGAGTTGGCAGTCTAAATTAGTTTCCCAAGCATCAGTGTGTATTTGCTGAATTAAAAGCTGCTTGTAATTAATTAGTCATTGAAAAGCCCTTTTTGGAAGATACGAAGATCACTCGAAAGCCCTGTGTCCCCTGAGTGAATAGCAGATGTCTTTCTGAAAGAGGTGCTGTAGCCAAGCAGATGTTACAAATTTGGGTCTGGAATTACTGGGTAAATCAGTTCTGACCTGTAACTCTGGTACTGTGGCAGTATGTTCCTAATTTCCTGTAGTCATAACATGAGTCTAATGCTTTGCCTTTTTACTTTCTTGGGTGTCAAATGCCTGCATATTAATTGTGACCAAGTAGCTTGCTCAGTATCTCCTGTTAAGAGCCAGGGCTTCTGTCATACAGCAAGCATAAGACTTCTCACAAAGTGCTTATTCTGTTTGTTGCTTTTGTTGGGAATTGGCTGAACTAATGCTAGTTTAGGTGTAGCTTGACACTGAGTTTCATGAGCTCATATGTGGTTCTTATATAAGGGTGTAGAGGACAATACAGCTGGCAACGTAATGTCTTTATTAGCTTGGTTGAGTAAACTCAAGATAAGCAACAAAATCCACTTCTGGGCTAGAAATAATTCCTCTTGCACATGCTTATGATACTCTTAAAACATAACTTTATTTTTCCCTAAATTTAGCATGGTGCTTTCTCTGTGTTTTCCATGCAGAAAAGTAGTAAGTGCTCCCTCTCCTTTTTACTAGTTTAATTTAATTTTTCCTGTGATTCATCTTTTCCAACCTAATAAAGAATGTAGTCACGTAGCCTTGAAGTATTGTATTCCATGCTGCAAAAACATGTCTGTAAACTCCAAATTGGCTATGCTATTCAGTGATTCTTTAGTAAATACCTTTTAGCATCATACTTTTGCCAGCTGAATAGCTGTATTTCAATGTTTAATAAACCTGAATTGTTTCCTGTACTGAGTCAGCTTCCAAAATTGGGTATGTTAGACTTTCAAGTTAATACATTTCTAACTCATACAGAGTACTGGTATAATTTCCCATTTATGTATGCAAAGGTTTCTGGTGGAGTATTTTGCTTTTTTGAGACACTTTTTTTTTAGCTCAGTTGCAGATAAGTTCTTGCAACAGAATAAAAATATTGTGTGGCTGCTTGGATGTTCTGCAGTACAATGTCTTACTTTTTAAGGAAAGACAAATGATCTTTTTTGAAATGAACTGAAATAATGCCAGCTGGTACCATGCAGGATGGGGCCTGCTATTTTCTTTTCTTTTTCAGCAGCCTTGATATTATAGTGAAGCTTTGTTCTAGTGATTTTAGCTAGCTAAAGCTTTTGTTCTTTTATTTCAGTGTCATAGTTAACTCTACAGTTTTTAGCCTCACTGCGTGAGAAGGTCCAACCCCGCTTCTGTTTCTTGCCCATGGTCTCTGTCTGAAGAGTCAGGACTAGTTTCTTGAGGCAGGACTTTGGTAATAACTAGATTACCATACTAATGCATTAATTAAGTGTCTAGCTTAGTTGTTAATGT